>DWHU01001922.1:0-11083 GCA_018247975.1 Parides photinus
CACTGAAGGCCGCTGATGAATATTAAATGAGTGAGGAATGTAGAATATAATGGTGTCAGCTCGCAAGCAGAAATTTTGCGTATGGCTTTTTCTTCCTCCCATATCTCCCGGTTTAATTTTTTTTTAGTGGTAAATATGTGAAGTCCAGGATTAAAATATATGTATTGGGTACAGAGTTAACCTTTTGTGTATTACTTTGTTACATAGGTATCGGCTGCGCAGCATATGCAAGTTAATGGAGCAGGTACTGGCGGGCATGTGTCAGTAGCCGCACAGCAGGGCATGTACGCCAGCTTCCAACACCAAGGAACACCATCACCGCAGCATCATCAAAGTAAGTTGATTTTACTCAGCATATATAAAATATATCCTTAAATTCGCTGATTTCTTTTATATAATGAAACACATTCATTTGCTAGTAAGTCATATAAGTGCTTGACTATCGATGAGGCTCTAGTTAGGATGTCCTCACAGCATTACGTCATTCTTTCGTATCCAAGACGTTAAATATATCTAAAACTTACTTCAAAGCGAAGAACAGTAATAGATTCTTAATCTCCTCAAGTTAAGAGAAAATTGTTAGAAAATAAACTCCTGGAGATTTTATTCAATATATTGATGACACGTGTTTGCAATACATAATGTTAATCCTAACAAAACATGAAAATAATCACCGATTGAAACTTATTACGAAAACATTAAACAATGTGAAAACAATAACTAAATGTTTGTGTATGTAAAATACTTTGAATGTCATACTTGTGTATAATATAAACAAGTTACCGCTGTTCAATGATATTAACTCGACGACACGACGACAATTCACTTTGTTATAATAAATGTAGTTCACTGTACGACGGTTTTTTAGTAAGCTTAGTAATTGTTCACATGTTTTATTTAGTTAGAATTTGCATGTGCCTAAATATTTATACAGTGATTAAAGCAATTATTTCAATATGGCAACTAAACTCATAAATAAATGCTTTCTTGTAATAAGTTAAGTTTGGTTCTTGTTGCGATGTTGAAATGTATTTAGTAGAAATTTTAAAGGAAAATATATGAAATAAAAAAAATAATCACTTATGAAACAAGTTGATAAGATGTTCTTAAAATAATTTATCGCAAACATAAGCTTACATTCGCTGCCATAAACGGACGCGCAAAGTTTATTTTTCCTATCACGGTACAATGTACCGGAGAGTATGCGAACTTCTAGTTTTCTGCGCAAGTGTAAAGTTCTGCATCGGTAAGATCTTTATTTGGAACAGTGTACAGAGGGCTGAAGGATCAATTTAAAGTGGTTATTATTTGCGGTTGCGAGAGGCGTAGGGTGGCTGAGGTTGATGATCGGAGAGAATGCATCAAGTCGCGCGTTTCAGAAATGACATGTGTACATTTTCAAGTCTTTATTGTCGCAATCTTGGCTGCTTAGCTTCATATTGCGGTTTCAAATGTTACATTACCCGGCTCGGCTCCTTCGTCTCGTCGAGCCGGTTTACGAGTAATCTTGATGTTATTTAAGGTTCGGCAATAATTATGCTAGGCGACATTGTATAAATATTACACATCTTGTATGACGGCCGTCCTTTAGCATAATTACGTTGTAGGATAAGATAACGTATGTTCAACTGGCTTACTGTTCGTTGAAATCAAAATATTTCTTGTTGAGGGATAAATGTTTATTATAGAAAAAGTCCCAAAGAATATGAAATATGGTGGATTACGACGATGTAATAATTACTAAAAAAGTTGCCACAATTTTCGATGATCTGCAGTAAATTTCTTGAAAGACTTTCTTAAGAGACCATTTATTTAGAAACATAGCTTTACTAAACGTATGTTTATCTGTTTCCAGGTAGCCCTTGTGATACGTACTCCGTATCTCAGTCGCAGAGTCTCAATTTTTCACCAGCAATGCGCAGCCGACCTTCCGGCCCGCAGCAACAGCAGTCCGCTGGACCACAACAGTCGCCCTTAGGTAGCTTACATTACCCTTAAATATATTTGTTAATATGCAGTGCAGCATACACTTTTTAACGATAGAATTTTGATAGCAAAATAACTACTAGACATATCTTAATCGTTGGTAAGCAACTACTGTAGCCTATATATGCTTGTAATACCAGAAAGCAACAGCGATGCTGGACTTGTAATGTCTCTGTCACACCCATTTTGAAAATCCCAACATGAAATATTATTTGGGGAAACGTCGGTAATAAGTTTATTTCATCTGTCTCAATCTAAGTTTTAATTAGTATCTCATTACTATCATCAGGTTAATCCACCTATGTCTTTGTGATATTATTTGTAAAAACATATAATGTTGACTAGGTGTAGCGGCAGCAGGGATATCCCGCGAGCAACAAGCTAAGATGTTACAACAGCAGCAGCAACAAATGCTGCGTGCTCAACAACAGCAGATGCGCCCCCCGCCACCGGAGTACAAGGCGCGTTTCACGGCTGCGCCCGCGCCGCGCCGCCCGCCCCCCGCACCGCGCGCCTTCGCCCCGCACGCGAGGCAGTACGCGCCCGAGTGGCGACACGTGCTTATGCAACAACAAGGCAGGCAGCAGTTCCCGCATCATCACCAAGGTAAGAAATCTATCACAACAATCAAATAGCACCTTATATAAATGACAAGCAGACTCGGCGAACTTCGTTCCGCCTAACAGTCAATAAATGGACAAATTTATGATTTTAAAATAAACACGAAATTACACATTTATTTTTTTTGTTATATAATTTAATTAATTTAATACATAATTTAATTAAATTAAATTGAATCCTATTTCCGACGAAAACAAATCCAAAAACACTAAAATCATTAAAATCGGTCTGTTCACGAGTATAAGTGTTGTAACAAACACGACTTTCTTTTATATAGATTAAACGTACATTTAACACAGCGCCATCTATTGAATACGGAGTCAATCCATTCAACAAGTATGGACTTCTGTCGGTTTCGTTTGAAAGTTATAAATAATCGTGACTACCAGATATTAAATAAATAATTTGCTATAAAATAATATTGCGACTATGAATTGAGATATAAATTATCCTATCTCTCAAGTTGGATCAAACTGCACATCGGTGCAACATTTGAATAAAATCGGTTAAATAGTTTAGGATTCCATCGCGGACAAACACTGTGACACGTAATTTATGTATATTAAGATTATTACAGCTCACACAGTTCTTACCGGTTGCGTACCATCACAACTTCCATTTCTGCTCACAAACAATAATATTCAAACGTTCCTGTGAAGGCTGTGTGAAAGGCTTCTTGAGTTTATAATCTTTATTAGCATCAAATTGGCAGTATCAGTATAAAGCCTTACTACGTATAATAAGAAATGGCGATGGCTATATTGATACATGATGATGTAAAGTTAATACAGTTCACTATTTGCCGTAATTCAGTACATTAGTGAAATATAATTTTTTTAATATTTATCTTGACATAACGTGTCTGTAATTTGTGCAGCAGGTTTTGGTATGACGGGAATGGGCGGTGGTATGACACAGCAACAGCAGCAACAGATCCAGTTGCAGCAAGCGCGGCTACAGCAGCACCAGCTACTGCAACATCAGCAGCAGAGGTGAGAACGAAACTATAATTCTCTTTTAGTTTTATTTAAGAACATTGATAGCAACGGTGCTTAATGTTCCTTAAAGTAATGAGTTTTAGCATAAACCTTGTTCTAAGTACTTGACAGTGTTAAAATAGCAAATTTTAACCTATGCTCTTAGAATTTTTACTAACTCTCCTCGTTGGTTACCTTCATATTATCAATCTCTCTCGTAACGGAATTGATGTACGGTGATAGTGAATATATAAGAATAGAGACTTCCAGAAGGTTATTATTATATTAGTTGGTGAATGTCCGGACCCGTGAGCCGAGTATTCGATTATGCTGTATTCATGCCGTATAGGGCTTCGAACCGAGTATAGATAGATCGAGAAGGCGAGTACATTCATATTAGAATGTGAAATTGTAAGTAGTATTAGAATAAAAAAAATAATAGAATTTCATAAATTGCTGCTTAATCTGGCTCCAAGTTACGACGGTGTGAGAGTATACGTAGATAATTCGCCTATAAAAACAACGTTTACATTTTATTACAACGTTTATATTATGTTATGTCGTCATGTACAATGCAATTAGCACATTAGATGGTTAATTAACCCAGTTGTTGTGTTATCAGTGTATACTATTTCGATAACCTTTACATGCTTTACCTTGCTGTACTCATTCCGCGTGTTTGTTTGTAGGGCGTCAAACCAACAGCAGTCGCCAATGTCACATCTAATAATGCAACAGAACCAAATGATGAGTGTACAAGGACAGGTACGTGTTTTCTTGTATTTACTTGCACAACAAGGTAGTTAAAGATTTATTTTTTAACTATAAATTATTGATTCGAGTAAAGAAATTAAAATGTATTATGTTATGTACGTATTAGTTCAATAATCTCGAGGTAATGAGAATGAGGTTAAAGAGGGACTAGCATAAGTGTATTCGTGTTAACTCAAAAGCAAAGTTTCTTTCATCGGCCATTAAGGGAGTTCAATATCCACGGCAATTGCAAAGAAGTCGTGTAAGTCGTTTTTAAGTGTAAGTGCGTTCTATAAGACATCCCACCGCCCATTCCAACGATCTGAAAGAGGCGGCCGAGTTTGTACATTAATATTTTAAAATGTGTTGTGAAAGAATTTATTAATATGTCTTATTTATACTGATACACGATGATGAGTGATAATATAAAATGTCATTTACAGATGCCCAATATTCATATGAGCCAGTCGCAGAGCATATCTATGCAGCAAGCAGGTATGGCGGGAATGGCCGGAACACACCAAAGTAATCCTATGCAAAACAACCCCATGCAAGGACAACCAGGGCCAATGCATGCACAAAGTAGTCCCATGCAACAGCAGAATGCAATGATGACACAGAACTCTTCCATGCAAACGCAGAACAGTAACAGTGCTCAACACGCCTTCCCATCGCTACATACGTCTTCCTTCAGCGGGCCGGCGGCGGACTTCAACTTCGACTTCCTAGACAACATGCCTTCCACCGACGCCAGTAACCTCACAGCCCAGGAACTCTTAAACTCATTAGACAATTCTTTCTTAAACGATATTCTTTAAGCAACACTTCCATTTACTAACGTAGAATTCTTTTCTAAGCATATTTTCGTAGTCAATTAGACTAATGTAACTTTAACTCTGTCAGTGGCATAGTAGTAAAGCACTTGTACCACGGAGGCTTCCTGTTCGATTTCGGAAGCCACATGTCATCAGGTTTGATTTGGAGAAGTTTTTTTTCGAACCTGCTTGGCGCCTCTTTTTTCATATCTGCCGCTATGTCGGTATTGCTGGATACTGGCTGTCAATATAAAATCCAAAGTATTCTGGATGACCTCTCTTCACTATCTTTGGCATTGTCGTTTAACAAAAGTTTTAGCTCATTGTAGATAAAAAATATTACTATGTACACTCCATATTTAATCCAAATTTAGTGACCAATGTGAATCAAATGTTGACCAAAGTTAATCAAAAGGAATTGTAACCGGTTCGAAGGAACAATAAATAAGTATCAAAAATCTACCGAAGAATTGAACAATTTCGGACATTGTTTATAGAATATTTATTTTGAAATATCCATTTCAATATATTTATAAGATTTATGATTGTTAATACGTTTGTATATATTATATTATAGAGATAAGATGTTTGTTAAATAACAAACTAATAATAATATAATAAACCATAGTCACAGATTACACAGGCGTATCGTTATCTTTCTTATACAAAATATTTTTTTTATGTTGCAAAGTAGACCACATATATAAATAATTATAATATGTATATATTTATAATGCAATTATTCATGATAGCGACTAAATAGCACAAAAGACATTTCAGCAATTTTATTTATTAGCCATGTAATGTATTTATGTGTGAATGAATTAGGGGCAATACATGCAATTAAAGCGAATATTTAATACGATATTGTGTGTATATACAAATTAAAGCAAATTCCCATCAAATTGTTGGTTACGAATCTTCACTGATACCGAAAGGTGAAAAAGAAAAACGATCATACACTTCAAGTTAATATGTTACCTTTTATTTTAAAATCATTGACATACAGATTATAAGCACAATTTTTTTATTTATTATCCATGCGTTGAATGAATGAATTGTATTCCATTTAATTAACATGTTAAAATTAAACTTGGTAGGTTTTTCCAACCATTTAGCTAGATTTAACCAAGCTGAACAGTAGTATGATTCTGAAGTGCTTGTAGCTTGTGACATTTTTGAAATAATGAGGCAACAATCTTATATCAAGATACAATGAGCATAAAGGGTGATGTGCAGTTTATTCTAATTAATTCCTTTACTTATATTTATTACAGACAGGATTATCACCTACCATCAGGTGCATAAATTGTAATAACAAATTTAAGATAATAGTTACTTTTTAAACAAAAACGAAGCATCACCTTTAAGTCTCTAATTATACTTGTTTTAAACTTAATGGGTTAAGAGACATAGAAGTATTCGCAGTTTTAGATTATTTTGTGAGGTTCGTCTATCCGCCTGATAATGGCCCAATCTACTGTCTAATCATAGTGCAAAATGTAAATTTTTATCGACTTATTAATTATTAAGTTTATTTTAAGATCATTCCTGAACCTAAGATGTAATTAGTAGATTATACTGTGATGTCAGTCTCAATGGTCAATAGTTGAAAATAGTATCATTTATTATTATGAAAATAGATACATTATTTGTTATCGTTAAGGATCTCATGTATCATTTAGTGGGGTTTGGCGCGATTCTGATTTCAGGATTCACGTTTTACTATTTGCTTTTTATTTAAAAAATTGTTTTTATCTTTTTTTATTATTAAAATTGTAATTAATCTTTTAACAAACATTTATATTTTACAAAAAAACTTTAATTAATTTATGAGTACATAAAACTGTATTTATAACCTTATAGCGTATTTAAGATTTAAATAAAATTTACTAGTAGTATATCCCCTTGTATTGAGTAATTTGCAAATGAATGGATTAGCTCTCTGTTACATATATGAAAGCAATTGTGAATGATTAAAACATTCCAGGGCGATTGTTAAAACTGTTTTTAACTTTAGGACCAATTTTTAAATGTTCTTTTGAAAATAATATTGCATATTGAGTATAGTCTTCTTATTTTCATTGAACCTTAAAATAACAACCTTAAAAGATATTAATAAATAGTTATCACAATTTCCTGATGAAGCTATTATAATTACTTGTTTTTATTTAAGCTTGTTTTCTTTCTTACATAAATTGTCATTATGTGGAACAAGAAAAAAAAAAAGAACATGAGCTTAAGGACTGTAATATCAGCCTTTAGAGAACAAATACTATAACCTAAAATTACTATTTAGTGACATTTAACCTCCTATCAAAATAATCACATTTTCATAATTATTTGAATGATGGTTTATGTGAAGTTATTCCGTGGAGATAATATGTTTTGAACGCTTAAACTTTTTATGTTAATTAACAAGTAAGATGAAATAAATGTTACTCCTTGTATTTTAACCAAAAGTTTCTACCACATAATTGAATCTGCTTGATGTTTACATAAATAGTCGGAGAATCTCTCCAATTTAACTTCTAGAGCACTTATCTCCACGGCTAATTCTCATACTATTTCATTTGGTTTCTCGTGGAAAATATTCGGATTCCGTAGCCGAGGACTGTAGAAATTGTTTGGTTGTATGTACTTTCTGGTGATCGGCGAATCATGTACGCCTGCTATTTTTCTCGTATCGTAAATGTTTTCATTTCTTTTTTTATCTGTCGACCTTGTAGTGTACGAATGTAAATATCGCCTCCGTTTTCGCAAACGAATACATGAGAAGACGGTGCTCAATAACACGCCGAGTTTAAAAATTGCCATGACAAATAAGGCTAACATAGAAATAATATACTGTTCGTGATACCAGTCTTCGAGTTTGCTGACGCAACCCTGAAATGGTAAATGAAATAAATAAAACATATATCAAGATTTGTATAGAGATTTACAACAAAAAATTTGCAATTTATATATCTGAAACACCTGTTCGAATAACCTATGAAACAACAAATATACATGTCATAAATCTTAAACTGATTGTAGAATTTTCAACAAAGCTTCCACCGCGACTCTATTTCTACCGCAACAATCACTGCCTTATGGTTTTATGGCCGTTGTGGCTATTCAAATTACTGCAGTTAAGAAACTTCACATGAAATGTCTCAAGGCGACGCAGACAACGTGGCCCTTGTCAGAATAATATATTGCAATGTAATCCTAAATACCGTTACACCGTTTTGATAGTCTTACTTAGACTGGTCGTTTCATGAAATACAAAAAATAAACTGGAAAAGCCATTTGGAAGACACGGTGCCCATAAACGGGCGTATGTGTTAAATTTAATTACATAGCACAAATTAGTAAAATGTTATTGTAAGTGTTGCTACATACGGGCGGGTGTCTGTAAGTCGGGTTTGGTTGTATGTCCTGACACCTGGTTTGGTTGAGTGGCGCCGGGTTAAGATGCGAGGAGGCGTCCTCGCTCTGCACGCAGCAGCTCAGCGGCACGGACAGGCCGCGCGGTCCGAGTCGTCGGAGTTGCCACACTGACATGTCGTAATTACGAGCGTCGCTCATCCCGCAGCAATGGAACTGGAATTATATAAGGTTCGGTTAAAAATACTGAGAGACCCTTGTACTATACGCATATCTTGATATTATTAAATGTTAAGAAAATTGCATAAACAATTTATGCTTTCCGTGATAGCTTAGTCAGGCGATCAAAAGCGCTGTACGTCTAAAGGAGGCGCGGGTTCGATCACCACCATTGAACTTGAGCTTCCGGTGAAGGAAAACATTGCGAGGAAAACGATATGTTCCAAAGAACAGCTTTCGTGAATATGTTACATCCGCCAACCCGCACTTTGGCCAGCGTGGTGGATTGAAGGTCACAACTCTCTCATTATGAGGGAAGGCCTCGAGGTCCTGCACCACTTAATTTATACCTAAAACAGTTCTGACTAGCTTTGACAAATACTATGTGTGTATTTTAAACTAAATGGTATTTTCTCAGTGGTCCCCTTTATTTATTTCTATAGTTTGTACCAGTGTCCAATAATGTTCCCTCACGTGTACGCATACTCATTCGCACCGTCGCAGTTTTACCGACAAACTTCTGTTGTTCCAAGTAATACTTGTAAGAGAAATTCTATTGCATTTCAATGTGTATGAACTTACGGTTGTTTGGGCGAGGTCTACAGCTGTAGTGAAATCCTCATAATCTGGTACTGCATAATACGCTTGTAGAACACCCACTGCTCCGCCCCTAGCACTTTGGAGACCAACACAGCGAGGCCATATCGCCGCCAACACTCCACTCGCGCATTCGCATAAGAGTAATGATAGTACAACTAGAAAATACTGAAAAGCCAGTACAACATACCTCTTCAATAAAAATATTCTTCACATCGTATAAAATATTATCATTTGTTTTGGCCTAATTTTTGTAAGTTGGCGCTGCACCATATTCAGCAGATGTTTAACTACGATGATTGGTAAGTGGTAAACATTTATTTTTATAAATATGTAAATTAAAACAATGTATAACCCGCAGATTAGTAATATTAAGTAGAGCTAAAGGGCGTTTTAAATGCCTGGTACAGTTTACAGTTGAAAGAGAATTTGTTTTAAAGTGAATTAATGAAATAAAATATGTTTAAAGTTACATAATTCTTCGTCATTCGCCGCATGTCGTAAACACGCGCACAACTTTTTTTTAATTAGCTCAAGAAATAACGCAAATCCTCTATTTCGAAAGAAACGATATTAGTTGTAACTCCAAACTTGTAATTGCAACAACGGACGTATTATGTAACTGTTTATTTGAATTACTATATTTTCTCTTTACCGCAAAATAGTATAAGTACCACTGTAAAAATTTACGTAGTAAGTAGTGAAAGCTATAGTCAAAAAAAATTGTAGTATTATTTTGAAACAGATGAAAAATAAATTTGTCATAACAAAATAGTACTTACTAACGTTAGTAAAATGTACCCAGGCATATATGTTGCCCAAATACCAAACGTCGATATAAAACAAATAATAAGACCTCCTGCTAGCAGTCCGAGCGCCACATAGTAAAAAGGAGGTTCAGGTAAACCTTCTTCGGGCGTCACCAAAAGCCTCGACAACAGAAGCCTTTGAGAGTCACATAGCAGCAGAAATCCGCAGACTACTTTCGCAAAACCGCACCCCTTAAATGAACGATAAATATTTTCAAAATATTTGTTAAAACATACACTAAGAATAAAAAAAATTAAATTATTACAAAAAATATTGTGTTGAAACACCCGAAAAGCACTTTTGCACTGGCGATATTTTTCAACTTCATTTTTTCGTTGCTGTTTCGACTATAGTTTTATATTGAATGTGTGAATGCAGGTAACGTTACCTTAATGCAAGCGAATGTAATATTGAAGTAGTATATAAAAATGTACGATGAATAGATTCGACGGTTTTAGGGAGATACGCTCCGTTGAACAGTTGGGGTGACTAATAATTAAGGCAGTTTTGTTTAAAATTAATGCATGAGTTACTTCCCATTGCAGTGAACCTACATATTCGTTGTTTACAGGATGCAAATGAAAGTAGTTAATTATTGCTACAAAGAAATTAATTATGAGCAAAAAATAATACGGCGTTCAAATAATAAATGTTTATCCTAGATTTGACACTTACATGTGGTTATAAAATGTAGTAACTACTTAATTCTGGAAAGGTTGACTTGACAGAAGCGTTTATTAAACCAGTAGAAAAAAAAATTAAACGTAAAAAATATTTATTTCTTGTATACAATAATATTTAAAACTCAATATCTTGTTTCTTAAATCCACCACAGCCTACTGCCTTGGGTATTGCTGTGATATCATCCTGCTCTCGCTCGCTTGACTCTTGCAGTTCTGTAAAATAAAGCTTTTGATATAAATATATATATATATA
>DWHU01001923.1:0-11082 GCA_018247975.1 Parides photinus
TTTCTTATTTACTTCAATGCTAAATTTACACAAACTAACAAGCAATTCAGTGTGACACTTTTTTTTGATTGAAAAACATCGCAACAAACAATTTATCTTGTGGGATGATATATCGAACGAGTCGTAGTAAAAGACGATACAGGATGCACCCTATTTTAAATGAAAGTTTTCCTTCAAGCCATTATATTTATTTTATTTTTATGCAACTTTATTTAAGTAGTCCTTCACAGTTAAGATTCCAAATAGTATCTTCTTTTTCGATTTCGTCGATAAATAAGTAAATCGTTTACACGACACATTTAATACTCATTTAATATTTACATTTTGTAATATTGGTGTTCTAATTGATTTTGTACCGCGCGGTCATGAGAACTTAGCCTTAAAACCGCCTTAACACAAAAAAATATATACAATGCATTTTTAAACAAACGGTAATACCTATTACAATAATCGTGACCTTTCCCACTATCTTAAGTTTCAATGCATAAATCGCCTAAACTATTAACAATAAGTTATTTCGTGTGAGAGAATAATATCACAAATCGTCACTAATAATATCACCTACAATCCTTGAAAAAAAAATTAAACACGTCATTATCTTTTGAGATACCATCTAAATCTGTCGCTAATCAATTGTATTTTCTAGTCGTTGCTGAGAATTAACATCTTACCCATATTTTTCCGTGTATATTATCCTAACCAGCGTTGTTACATCGTTATGGGTAAACTATACCTGGATACTTACTATCAATGGACTTTCTGAACTCCACATTGTTCCGGTAAAAAAAAAATCCTCGTACATTTTTAAATCTCTCATGCTTTTATTACTTAACACTTTAGTGTAACTGTCACATTACATTGTCTTAACACTGGAAATATTAAGCATATATTATGAATAATCACATGGAAAATAATAATAATAATAAAATTCGGCACTACATTATAATACAAGTATTTAACTCCAACCAAAGTATTAAACAAAACAGATCATTCCTTAAAATAAGACTGTTAATTTTTTTTATTAAACGATAGAGAACGCCACAGTATAATGCCAAAATTTAAACGTCATATGTTGTAAATTCGTAAAACAAATTCTCTTAACATAAACAGCAATTTTAAATGATTCACAATAAACGGAAATCACAAAGCCATACCAAAAATATGAACTCCATATGTGTTTAAATTATGCGCAAATTTCAGTCTCATCACATATTAATAACAAATTAATAGCAATAAATATTTTTGGTATGTTTTATATTCAACTGAAACTGCAGCCACAACACTGTTTAGATTATTACAAAATTATTAAATTGTAATGTTTTAATAACATCTATGCCTCAAATTCCTTCACAATGTACACCAACTCCCTGGAGTAGTTTGTAGAAAACTGTTCAATGCAAACTGAGTAGAGCCGATCAGTGTCTCAGGAGATCTTTAACAAAATACCTATATCCACTAGCGGACTTCTATCACTGAATGATAATAATCAATCCAAATTAACTACTCCAACAACTGCTACAATAACAATTAACTTGTTTAACCATATGGTCCATATACTCATATGTATGTTATAAACAATGAATGGAAGCTAAACTCAAGTTTTGTATGAAAATATACTGCATAGCCATTATTAAATGTATTAAATCTATTTTGGAGTCATATCATCTTTGTCAAATGGACAAAAGTTCCATATTCACTATAAGATAAATGGGTTTTCACTTTATAATATCTAAGTAGTATCTAACTATCGCAAATCCTGCAGATAAAGGCCACTGAGTAACTTTATAATGATATTTGCTTCAAAGGACTTTTTAAAATTGGCGTACATTGAACTTAAAGAGAAAACCTCAATTTATTCCCCAATATTTGACTAGAGAAACTACATCTTCAAGTAAGTGCATTGTTTATAATTGCAACGTAACACTAACACTGAATGTAAATTGTCTCACTTCGCCAATATTCTTGCACATTTAATGATCTATATTGTGTAATGAATACAGGCTGAGCCAGGATATGAAACACCCCTCTTGGCCAGTTTTGCCACTTCTACTATGGAATATTCACACTACACTTGCGCACTTTACAATTTCGCAGTTTCCTCTGCGTTCTATCATTAATACGTCTCAAAATGTTCACAGTATGATATATCTATTTGTCGATGGCTTGCACGTGATCAGGGCGTTCACCTCGTGTATGCTTGGCCCACATCCTGGCGTAAAGCATCTCCAGACCCGTTGCGTACGCTTTGCAGTCAAATAAGGGACTATCCGTTCTCGCAGTCCACACTTTAGCCCGAATAGCTTTTAAACTGTGAATAAAATTTTAACATTACATCTTGTAAATTAACAATAAAGAGAACTTCTATCTTTAAAATAAGCACCAAAAAGTTTTTGCTTGTCCAAACAATTATGTAATCATCGCAAAAATATGTAATGACGGCCGGCGCCTTCGTACAGAAAGGTAAAATTTAAATATTCTTTTGTGTATTACATATAAATTAGTTATCTATACTTACTATTCTTTATCAGTGCCTAATCTTACAGCTATGTCCTGATACTCTTGTCTTGTTCTTGCAATAAGATCAGGGCAGCCGAGAGTATTTAATTGAGAAGCAGCCACTCTGTAAGTAATTACTAATTAAATATTTAATTGTTTTCAATATTTTATTAATATTATTAATACTCTTTGTATAATTCGCAATTATTTTCAAATACCTAACATGGTATCAAGGACCATTAGACTGTTGGAGCATAGAACATAATATAGTTTACTATATATGTCAATCTATCCGTCACCTCTCATTATTATAAACAAAAAAGCATAATAACCTTGATGCAAGAGTCTCTCCAGGTAAAGTTACTACAGGTGTACCAGTCCACAGTATATCCATGCTGGTTGTATGTCCGTTACAAAGGGGCGTGTCCAAGCACACGTCAGCTAACTGACCGCGACGCACATGCTCCTCCTTGGCAGCCACATTGGAGAATATAATACGACCAGGTGGAAGACCTGTTACAAAATGAAAAATTTGTTTGAACATATACAGAAAAACATTTAAAAAAAACCACAAAGCGAAAAGATTTGAATATTTTGATTTAACTATTTTAGAGCTATAATATCACTAAGGGACAAAGCGTTAAGATTTAGATTATGACCAGGAATTCATAATAATAAAATGTGTGATAAAGAATCCTACCCAATTGCTGTGCAGTGGACTGCAAGTTGGGCTCGCCGACTGCAGGGAATCTCAGAAGCCACAGCACACTATTGGGCACGTGTTTTAGTATATACACCCACATATGCAATGTTAAAGGATCGATTTTGTAAAGCTGATTGAAATTGCAATACACAACGGCTTCGTCCGGTAGTCCGTATTGTTGACGGGTGGTGATCACAATGGACTGTGGCACCTCCTCTCCTGTTGCGGCTTTATTATTTGTTTGTGTCGTGGCTAAGCCGTTTTGTAATATTACACCGTTAACTGATGTCTGTGAAGAATGAAATAGATTAAAAGTCAGTCACAAATCATTATTAATTCTGTTGATAATAAGTTTTAGGGTTTTCAATAAATAGAATGAGGAAAACATCTTTGTCTAAAATTGTAGTGACTAATTTTATTACACTATTAAATCACTAACCTGTACTTGTCCTGAAGCAATCATTGTTTCAATAGGTGTAGTTGTAGGTAGCTCGGCTACTTTCAGTGAAATCTCTACAGGTCTCGCTGCGCGCACAACCTCTTTAATTTCCTTAATATCGGTATTCTCTACCAGCGGGGACAAATCGGTTGCATTTATCACAGCTACATTATCCGCTAAACCGCCCAAACTGTTGAGAGATTTCACTTTGTCACTAACAATTAGTCTCTCTTGCAGATGTGGGAACATTTGTTTATGATCCCCAACAAAGTATGTGTGAGGCATATACGCCAGTTTCTCGCTGTATTGACTAACTAATTCCAAAGGAGAAGTAACTGCGTCTGTTACAAGATAATCCATGTAGCTCGCACCACTGGTACCAGGATATCCAAGCCACATCACTTGAACAGGTGCTGGCCTCAAAGCGAATATTTCATTGCGTGCACCCTTTGTATACCCGTTCATATTCACCAAGATATGAATGCCGTCTGCATATATTTTGTCAGCAGCTTTACCATTGCAAGGGACTTGCGATAGGTCAATAAAATGCTCCGCCTCTCTAGCGATCTTTGATCGGAAGGTTGTACCATCGTCGGGGCTCAGAGCGTAACAAAAGATTTCTACTTTGGAACGATCGTGTAATCCCGGCACAGATTGCATTAAATGCGAAGTGGGATGGTTACCAAAGTCACTGCTAACGTACCCGATGCGCAGACGCCCTTGCAATTCACGATTGAATTTGAACTGTGCCTTATGAAGAACTTGAACTTTCTCAAGGCACAAGTTAGCATGGCGGGCGGCAATAGCTTTTCGGAACTCGTGTGTCAACGGGTACAACATAGAGTGATGGGGATGGACTGACGGCAGTCTATTCTTATCCAATTGTTCTGCCACAATACTAACGAGTTTCTTCATTCTAGCTTCATAGTCAGTCCAATCACAAACGATCTGCAGGCAGTGTGCCAAATTACAGTACGCATCAGGAAAATCAGGCTTAAGTTTTAATGCAGTCCGGTAAGATTGTATAGCTTCTGGGATATTTCCAGAGTCCTTGTGAATACTGGCAAGATTACTATGAGCGTCAGCAAAAGCTGGGTTGATTTGTATAGCTCGCGTGTAACATTGCAAAGCTCCGGCAACATCTTGCATTTCTTTAAGGGTGTTGCCCATATTACTGTACGCATCTGCAAAAGTTGGTTGAATCCTAATAGCCTCTTTATAATGCATGAGTGCTTCATTTAGCTTGCCTTGTTGTTGTAATACAGACGCCAAGTTGCTATGTGCTGCAGCAAATTCTGGGAATACTTCAAGAGCCTTTAAATATAACCTTGTAGCTTCTTCAATGTATCCTTGTTCACGTTTGATGTTCGCCAAATTATTAAGTGAATCAGCATGGGAGGGGCAGAGACGCAAGGCTGTGTTGTAGCATTCCTCGGCATCAGCGACTTGACCTTTTTCTTTTAAAGCGTTAGCCAGGTTGCAATATGCATCTGGGAAATTTGGTTGCAATTCTATTGCTCGTCTGTATGTGTCTATTGCTAGATCAATCAGTCCCTGTTCATAATACACGCACGCCAAATTACCGTGAACAACGGCATTGTTCGGTGAAAGATTCAACGCTCTCAGATATGCAGCAACTGCCCTGTTGAGATAAATAAATGAAATCGATAAAAAAATCTTGTAATAAATATGGGGTAAACTAATCATTTTCTGTGCATTTCAGTCTTACCTATCAAAAATTCTTGCTTCTTTGAGAACATTGCCAAGATTGATATAAGCATCCAAGAAATTTGGATCTAATGCCACGGCTTTTTCAAAATGATGGATTGCCAACCAAATTTCGCTTTGTGCATTAAAAACGCACCCTAAGTTACTCCATGCCACTGCAAAATCGGGCCTTGTTTCGATTGCCTTCAAGTAACAAGCCTATACACAGGAAAAAACCGTATGTTATTAATAGGTAAATTTGATTTTTTTACATTGATAAAAGTTGTAATGTTGAAAAAATTACGCCAATTAAAAAATTACACCAAGGCAATGAATGGCGACCGGAAAGCCGTAAACTAACGGAGGCTACCGAGCACCAATCATTATTTGCTTATGGTATTACGCCAAACGCTCCCTACTTTACGCTACGCCGAGAGAAACAAACATCAGTAGGAAATGCAAACGACAAGTCCTGGTTAAAGCACAAAGACAACAAAAAAAATATCTTAAAAGTAACGACCGACAAAACGCTTCCACTTCCTAACAGATGAGAGAGGATGGTCACGACAATGAGAGAACAATGTGCACGAGATGTATCCAATATCCTGTCCAAAACAATTTCTTGCAAACCTTTTACACTTTACCTTCGGGGCACAGTACGTTGTCATCATGGCGGGATAGCGACTGATGTACCAACCGTTACCCAGCTACAAACAGCACCGGTCACACCTAGTGTCTTACCAGACAACACCTTGTGAAAATATAACAGAATTAGTTGATTTTGAGTCAAACTATTTCACCCAATTCTCGTCAAAGTTGTATTTTACATTACAAATCAAATGTAAATGAATCGAGAGGATCACTGCCAGGACTCACGCTGTCTTCGAGCAGTGTTACGGCAGGCATGATGTGAATGACAAAATCATATCATACAAATAAACGTAATATACACTACATCACATCGCTAGAGGAATATATAATATAACTACTCTTCTGATCCTCCTTTATAATATACAGTAAGAAAACACTACAAGCATAAGGATTAGATAAACTAAGTGAAATGTTGAAGGAAACAGGACATTTTCAATTACAAAATATTTATTTACCAACTACTATCAGCATACTCTCTCTTTAGACTCGCAATCTTCCACACGACGATTCAAGATGCTAAATCATTAAAGATAACATTAACATATACTACAACAAAAGGTAATTAATAAAAACTATACGCAGTGTGGAAAATTATATATGATTTTTAAAACGCATGACGCTGTCACAAAATATTAAAGATAAATAGGAAGTAAACGCTTTAGTGTTTTGTGACTATTACCTAAAACAATGAACAAATCGGTGAACAAAATTTCGTCGTTATAAAGGCATGCATCATTCACCAAATTGTTCTCACAAACATAATAATGGTTTAAACAAAGGCGCTACCGATTGCAATTTACATTACATGAAAACATCACATGAAACAATAGTGTTGAAACCATTATAAAGGAACGCAATGCTGTAAACCAGAGTACAAAGAACTACGCAATAGCCATTTACGCTGACAAAACAGAGAGTACGCTAATTTAATTCCGCACAAAGAGAACAGTCTTACGAGTCCTGTTAGCTTCAGGGCAAACCAGAAAGCAGAAAACAAGATTCTATTTACCTTTGCCTCGTCGAGACGTCCGAGGGCCTTGAGCAAATTGCCCAAGTCACTTCTAACGCAGTAAAGTTCCTGCGACAACGTAAACATTAACGTTAATATTATATTCACATATAAACCACAACTGTGTAAATATTCTAAAACTATATTCGCCCCTCGTCTGTGTGATGGAACGTACTTAACATATATACCTTCAACATTATATTAGTAGTATAAGTAATACGCTATACTAATAATAAAGATAGTATAAATACTATCTAAAGTCTAAAGAAAGGAGAAAAAACGAAATCCAAAGATTCGAAGCGTTTCTCACAATCCTAATTACTTCATAGTAAAAATTATCACATTAAATGGGTTACGTGTTTTTCTATGTAATTTTATGTTTAATTTCTATAACCCATGACGATAGATCTTTTTAAATAATACAAGTCAATATTAAGGCTCATAAGCACAGACGCCATTAAAATCTCGTCGAAATTGGATCTACCTTTTTTGAATACACATATAATACATAAAACTAAAAGATGTAAACATTCCTATTTTACTAACTAATTCTTAAGTTTTATATCCTTGTTATGTTTTGAACAAACAAAACTATAAACGAAATTTAGCATAGTACTAAATGTGGGCCCAGATTCGAACCACGAACCTCCACGTTTTTATGACACGCATCGTGTTACTCCACCGAGCCGGTTAAATGAGATTAAATACTATATGTTTGATAAAACCTTTAAATGATATAATATTTGAATCGAATTACAAATATCGCTTAGAAAATCAACCAGGAAGTTAAAATTAAAATGAGTAATTTCAACAATGACATTTTTGTTAAAGACGAATCTATTGTAATATCAAAAGACGGTATAAAATTCAGTGCATACAAAAGAAACAAGTAACGGAATAACGCTCTTTAATCTAAATCTCAAATCAAAAATGTTCCGTTTAAAAGACGTTTCTTTTTTCATCTTTGATTTAGAAAAGAGAACAATATACGAAAATGTTTTATTAAAAGCATTCAAGTGTCATCCAAGTTAAGATCAAGGTACTACAGACATCAAAGGCTATGGATAACAAACTAGACAATAGGTAATTGCCTAAGGAGGAAATTAATTCCGCGAGCAAACAATGTTCAAGGTTGTGACCGTTATCTACGTGTAAGTTTGCGTTTGCTTATTTTTACCGACGCCTTTGACGGCGTGACTGCGAACAATGTGCCGACGTGTTAATCAGACTTATAAATGGCAAACACATTTCGTACATATAGACTTTATTGGATTACTATCGAATAAAAAAAAACCTTTTATAAAAAATCACATATATGTCCGTTATAAGAGAAATGTTTTTTTTAAGTAGTTTTTACTAGTTAACTAGCATTAGGTCTTTGTTAATGGAGAATTTTTTTTTATACACAATGAAATAATGAGATATGCTAACTGTTCACTTGGTGATTAGTGATTGATACATGTGCACATAACAATGTAGTACTAATTAATACCTATGTAGTTATAATACAATCTAGATATTCTCTGTACCACATCATGCTCATTGCCTTGGGACAAAATGTCAAGACACATTTCTCTTATAATTTCAGTCTGTTACAATAATATTTACATACAACTGTTTAGTGCAGAAATGGTAATTCTGTTGATACCTATCTAGACCAGTCTCCAACAATGGAAACTTGGCAACAGTTGAAATTGTCTAGGTAAATACCACCAAAGTGACCAAAAATTGGTGCGCAAACATTAGTGTCCTAGTAAATTAAAAAGTAACAAATAAATCAAATATTAGCTATGAATAAATAGAACTGGGATATAAACAGACAATTTTAAGTAATTAACATCATCATGTACTGATATCCAAGCATGTGAAGTTACAAATATAAAAATAATAGTTTATTAAAGGAACAGTACAGCTCAATAAAAGGGATTAAACTAGTTAGTTTATTTACAAAAAATATCTATAAATGTTTGATATTCATTTTAATAAAGAAAACTAAAAATTTTGGATAAGAATTTATCAATTATAACAATCAGTAAGAATTTATCAATTATCAGCAGTTTTACTCACTGGATTATATTGCAGAGCTGTGACATAAGCTTGCACAGCTTGCTCCATGTCTCCTGCTGCCACAAGGGCTGCAGCCAAGTTAATGTAGCCATCAATGAAATCTGGCTTTAGTCTCACTGCATGCCTGTAGTTCTCCAATGCCTCTTGTAACTGTCCACGCTCTTTGTAAACATTACCGAGATTACTACAAAAAAATTTTTATAAAATTATGTCATAGAAATAATTTCTGTAATAAGTATATTTGTTGATGAAGAGTAATATTTTATACATGTATAGCATAGGTTAATAAAATAAATTTCATTTATATATACGCATTACTTCTATATTTATTTCATGGCCAATGTCTAATTTTCAAATATTATGATTAAATAAAAAATATTTTACCTTTCTTTCATAAGATAAATTTGCATTGTGTGATATGTATAAGGTAAGGTAATACAAAACTTATTTTACTTTGATTACCTCTTTACTTGTTAAAAATGTCGTTACATATTTTTTAATAAAAGTACATGAAAAATTACCTGTATGCTTCAGCCAATAAGGGGTTTTGTTTAATAGCAAGAGTTGAAAAATGTGCCGATTTGTCCAAACGCCGACATTGGAAATGAATTGAGGACAGGAGTAATAACACTCCGGTATTGGTGCCATCTTGACGCCATAATTGCATGCAATGCAATTCCGCACTATCATAATCTCCTGCTTGATACTCTCGATGTGCCAACTCTAGTAATCCTAATATAACAAAGAAAAAACAATTAAAATACTGGCTCAAAGAAAAGAAAAATAACTTAAACATTCTTAACTAAGATATACAAAAATGTAACACGTGTACATTTAGTGATTTAAAATAACACAATAATAAAATATAACTCACCCACTGTAGATATTTGTTGCATGTCGGACATTTTTAAGATCACAGCATTTGCTGGAACACCGACTATTTGCTGAGGTTGCGTTGTTATATTTTGTGGCACTGGTACGTTGGCTTGTGGTTGCATTTTGGTTATCATATTTTAAAGAGCTAAATACTAACTACGTACAACTCAAAACACAAAACCGATTAAAATAGCAAAAAAATGTTATCAGTAATTTTCCATGATCAAAAGTACTCCTAAAGAACAACCACAAATCTTTGTAGCGTATCGCTTTACACAACGCGGAAATTATAAAACGGATGTGTCGTTGTCTGTGGTTTTAACATTTTTTCAGCCAAACTTTTAAAAATTAATAAGATTTTGTACTAGAAATACTCGTAACGTCTAGTGTAATATGTGATATTATTGATTTATACATTTAATATTTACTAATACAGATGAAAAATACATGTTTTTATCTTAAAATACACGGGTGCTAAAATTTACTACAATTTATTGACTTGCATAGTTTTAAATTTTGTTTGCTATTGCGTAACTTTTATTTCCAATGATAAATCCTAATGGGTTGTATCAGGAAAATAATAAAATTTATTTAATACTTTTTGATTCATTCTCATCCTTTGCATAATTTTCTAAAGGTTAAAAAAAAACAAAAGTGTTTTAGAGGCAGAGTATTTTTTTCTATGTGAGCACGTTTGATTCACGATGTCAGTTAAAATAACACTAATTATATTTAATTTAAATAAATTTCTAGCCTATTATAGATGAAAGGCCCATAATCATGTATCATCAATAACTTTAAGCAATAAGAATAATTTAATACTTTTAACAGCATCATTAAAATAAATAATTTGCATTGTTATGGTCTTATCTACTACGTCAGATGAGACTGAGGGCTAAACGATCATTTGACAAGAAATTTCATAAATATTTATCAGGTTTGGGAAACAGAATTTAAAATACAGTGACCTCTTGGACATCCACAACGATTCACCTAACAAGCTCCGCCGGATAATTAGTAATATATTTGCTAATTACTATTAATCAAAATTTCTCTTAGCTTATTTGTGTTATCTTTTTATAATTGTTAGTATCTTGATTTATGCATGCGGTATTTACCTGTAATTGTCTTGTT
>DWHU01001924.1:0-11080 GCA_018247975.1 Parides photinus
ATGTCAAAGCGGAAGACTAATGACAAATAAAACAACGTTAGTGTGAGCCCCAGAACTGGTTAAGCTAAAACGAACAACAAATTTATGAAGAAAGGGCTTTAAAACTGTGTAATTGTACTAGTATATATATTTAATAATGAATATTTTATTAGTAAACATGTTGCAATATTTATTGTGAGACTGAACCATTTCGCTTTAACAACACCTGTTTTAAGCGGTTGTCTTGCTTTTGTTGCAAAAGTCCTGAAGTGTATATTCTGCTACTCTTTAAACGACACGAGGACAAACATGTCCAAATATTCATATATTCTGTACTTAAACTAATATCACCACTATATATCATTATTTACGTCTAGAAGTGGAAAACGTTGAATTATTTGTATAAACAAATAAACTTCTGTATTTTTTTTTGTCGCAATCATTGTCAGTAAGTATAATCTTCTGCGTTACAGCAAGAAAAGTAAATAATGTAACAAAAAAGGAGCCTTAATTAATTCATCGTTGTTCATACATACGTACCTACTACGTTCATTTATTATACAATAAAAAAACCGTCACTAATAAAATTGTATTATTAATACCAAACATGCAACAAGTTACTATGAACTCTTTATTTATTATTGTATGGGTTTTTATAATCATCGATCATTATAAAAGAAACAATGCCTATGATGGTTTCTTTTTATAAAAAAAGATTCACAGAAGACTGATGACGAAGATATTATGTAAAAAATTATATTTTTTTCGAAAGTTTTAATGAAAGGAGAATGTTCAAGAGCTGTGATAATGTAAGAGTGAATAGGCGGCTACTTCTAGACTAGTGCGCTTCACCACCAAAGACTACATCACCGCTTACCATCAGGCGGGTCAAGCGGCGTAGGCGTAGTCAAGCGCTAGTTTATAACGATAAAAAAAGTAGCCAGGTTGATATTAAATAATTACAAAAACAATATAGAGAGACGAAGAATAATTGACACAAAGGTTAAAAAAAAACATTGTTGCCTTTTGTGTATACATCTACAAACAACATTAATTCTAATAAATTTAAAAATTATTTTAGATCAAAATAATAAACGCAAAATAAGCAAACGGCAGAAGCACTTAGTATTTTGCTTTTATTACAAAGCCTGCTGCAGTAAGCCATCTAACACAAGCAGGTTTAAAAATGACTAGGAAAAGAAGTGCCGCGACATACGACTTAGGAAGTCTGTTTACAATATGATTCATTTTTAGTGACGTGATAAACGGTTACGTCCGTTGTTGGTACCGGTGGGGTATGAAATCACAGATCAGCGGTTCGAAGGAGCACATGGGGGGAAGGAAGGGGGGGGGGAGCCCAACAAGTCGCCGGCGCAGCGGGCCAGGGGGCGAGTGGCATTGACAGAGGCCATGATCCACGGAGCGCGGTTGTTGCCCGCACGACCCGCCGCCGAACTCACGCCGGCGCGACCTAGCGACACGACGTCCTTCGCGAAGGCCCACAATTTGATAATTACATGAACAATTCCGAACTCAGACAATCACACAGTCCAACATGTGTATATACTGCACTTTAATATATTTGTACTTTTTTATAGTAAAAAAAATCGACCTACATGGACAGGAGCAATACACATTGAGTAATGTAATAAAACTATTACTTACTTGAATGCTTTATCGTCGTCTTGTCCATTGTGCAAGCCGTTGGGAAGGTTTCCGTGGTCATGCATTTCGTGTAAATCTTTCTCAAACGGCGAGGAGGACTTGTCTTCTACGCGTTCCTCCAGCACCATGCCTCGCAATCCAGTCACTACACCTGCTACTTTTTCACCACCTCCACCGGTAGCGACTCCGCCTGCTTCTGTGCAGACATAGAAAGGACATAATGTACCGTTGAACAAAAACCGTCTATTGATGGAGTGTGTTAAACATTCAGCAATTAAAATGTAACAAAAAAACTTTTTTTTACCAGTTGGTGATCCTCCCAGAACATATTCAACCATTTTGACCCCTAGCCCTGCAGTATCCCGAGGTGAAAGGATGCTGCCGGCGTCGCCGCCGGGAAAAGCAACACCGCGACGCGAGCCCATCATGGGGACACCAACATTATGTTCAACAGCTAAAGAAAATATTTGATAGTTAAAAGAAAATAACAAAAAATAACAAGAAAAGCTAATATTTTACTTTATATTCACAACATTTATTAATTACTTAGATAAAAATAAAACTAACTACATAAAAAATATTTAAAGACACAAACAAACACAGCTCTCTCCTCGTTTGTTCCCCACATGGAAAGTCACATCAAATACAAGATTACAACAATGATAATTGATTCACAAACCTTGGGCTGACCATGTAGGATCACGCCACATTTGCTCTGGATTCAGTTGCAGGGGAGGGAGATGCGGTGGACCCTTAGTATCGCCGCCTGCTCCGGGACCCTTGTCCCATAACTTTTTTGCAGCCGGTGCAATCTAGACAAAAAGAAAAAGACTAATGTATTAAATTCTTTTATATGCACTTATTGTTCTAACAAATCGTAGGTTGGTCCCATTGTGTTGCATATTTTGTAATTCATTAATTAACCAGTAAAAGAATAGATTCATGTGTGCATATTTATTTATATGTAGATTATTCAATGGTAATAGTTCTTATTATTTCTGCTACATTTGATAACCTTAGTATATGAGATGTTTGGAGCAAGGCAAGGATTGAATTAGAGGCAATTTCTAAACAGGTATACCTGCAATTAAATATAAATTAGCTTCAGAACGGGAGACAAAAAAATTATGGTCTCTCCTATGTAATTTCAAAAATGGAATAAGGTAGTTTTGATAACAAACACCTCACAAACTAATGGGCACCATCATATAGAGGAACCTTAGTATGATTCTGGGGGCACAAGGAGTATATATAGTTTGGACGGTAATGGAGATTTTCGAATACCACCTCTGGGTATCTTCAAATCTTTTAATGGCCATGACTCTTCCTTCACTGTTAGGTTTTATAGAGAATTCACTTAACGTTTTAAGAAAATTATAAAAACCATTTAAAAAGAAAAAAAGCATGTTAAAAATAACAAAGAAGTTAAGTTTACTTCATTCATATTTTTATTTGAAATATATACACATAATAACTTAAGTAGTTTTATTAACAATTTATTTTAAGCTGTAAATCTAATTTAGAAACTAAAATTTTTATTTAACTACATACACACTATGTACATGGTGGCCTTAATGCCATTGGCATTACCCTCGAGTCTACCTTGGGTCATGAAGATATGTCATTATTCAATAAACATTTGTTAAACACTTAATTTAAAAAACAGATTTAGTGTAAATTTTTAATTTATTGTAATAAGTTCAAGCTTTCCACTATCATTAAAATATTTAAAGAACATCATTTAAAATTTAATTAATAAAGTTAAACTGTAATAAGTCATTATTAAATATTATGACAGCATAGGAAAAAAAAATTTTTGCTAGTATAACCAACATAATGAGATGCCAGTTGTTGGATGCAGACCGCCAGGAGTCGGTCAAGGTGGAAATCTTTGGTGGAGTCCTATGTTCAGCAGTGGACGTTTCCAGGCTGATGATGATGATGATGATGAACCAACATAAAATGTGTTTAAATCAATATCTTAAAACATAGCCATATTTTTGTTAATATTTAGTTTTATGGCTACAAATAGTTTTTTTATTATAATTTTATACACAATATTTTACATATAAAGAACTCAATTATTTTTAATGAAATAATATTATTATTCATTTAATCTACTGTTGGTTACCAGCGAAAGATTATGCAGAACAGGCAGTATGGTAATAAAATTTAAGTCATGGTCTTCATTTCTTTGAACACATATGTATACACACATTTATGTGAATTCAGTACAGAGATCTAATTACAATGTTTCCAAGAGTAGATATTTCAATTAAACCTAATTTTGTAATTAAGCCTTTCCTATAATAAGAAAATATGATAAAATTTAAAAAATGTACAAGGTGTGTTATGCAGAATTTAATGTCATAAAAATCAACAAAGCTTTAAAAACATATGATGTATCTATCTATTAGACGTATTATTGAATTTATGTTGTTAATAGAAATTATGTAAAACAGAATAGAATTTCATATTTGACATTTATAATCACAGAGTTAGAATAACTTCTAATATATATCACATCCTTAAAAATAAATTTAGGTGTAAACAAAAACTTGAGGAAAGTTTGTTATTAATATGATTCTGCAATTTTTTCTGTAGTGTAAGTTTTTCATTAAATAGTGAATAACAATTAAAAATTTAAAACCAGTAAATGTTTTCTGGACAAAGTCAAAACTTTTAATAACACTTTATATTAAAAGGGCAGACGAAATTATGTTTCATCATACCAAATAATGTAATTATAATTTTAAATGATGTAAGTATTTTTTAAAAAGTGTTGTAACCATTACAAGCGTTGGTAAATTATTTAAATAATTAAAGAAATGATAAAATAAAACGTCACTCAAAACTCAATGGGTATATTATTGTAATAGATTTCCTTAATACAATAGTGTGTTAGGTTACTAAAAGCGAGTAATGGAATACCGATTAAAGTAGCAAACTAACCTCAAACTTTAATTACAAACAAAATTCGCTTATAATACATATAACTAGCATGTAAATAAAGATTACAGAACTTTTTGTGTAACGAGCATAAATTAACACATACTTCTAAAGAAATAATGTAATGATAGATTTTAAAGCCAATAAGAATAGAAAACAAAAGCATACATGTTACGAACTATTTTACTAATTTATCTAATCCATAAGCGACTAATTACCTATTAAGATAATATTTTATATTAATTGATGTAAACTAATCGTTTAAAGTTGTGCTCAAGTAAAATCTACGACCGGTGGAACAATATAATTATGGTCAAGAAATGGCGGACGCCGGTGACAAGTAAACAAAACAAAAACGGACCTGTTGCATTGAAAAAACAAATATTTCGTTACTTCATGACTTAAAACAGTATCTTTATACGATAATTTACAATATTAAACCCTTAGACTCACCATGTCGGGGCCCATATCCTTAACATTAGGTACGAAAAAAAAGTCATTCAAAGGTTTCATGCGTACAATCCACCTAAAGCTCAATCATGTAGCACAAGGAAAGCTTACGAATGAAAATATTACATCACTCATTAGAAACAATTACTAAACGTAATAAGAATTAATCTTTACACTAGCACAACACATTTCTTATAGTAAACTGTTTTATTAACGAAAAAATCGCGTCAAGATCTAAACTCAAAAATACTATGTTGACTTGTTCCGAACAAAGGACGTACGCCGACCACAGCGCCTGCGTTAAAATCCCCCATGCACGGGAGCGTCATACGAAGTTACGTCGCGTACAACTAACGGTAGATGGCGCTGAACACAAATTTAACGCGTTGCTTTGTGATACGAAATATTTTAGATATTACGCTTAGACATTCTATCCTCAAATATTTACTGCAAAGATCGAAGTATTTGTCGAAATTTTAAATTACGTAATATTAAAAAAAAACTGCTTTCTAGAGGTCGGTAAAAATTTTCCGATAAAGTTTATATGTATCACATGTAGAAATTTCGATATTCACAAGCTATAATTTTAGCAGTTGTTTTAAGAGACAAATATATCAAAACTAAAGAAATATTAATTAGTTTTGTTATGCTTCAACATACAAAAATAGTGGTATTGAAAATGTATGTAGTTGAGTATAACATTTCCGAAACTACATAAATAAATTATAATTTGGAAATCGAGTTTCGATTTATAATATTTTTCCTAGTTATATATAATGAAATTGATAAACAATTAGTAAATAGCTTGTTCTATTTAGTCACTGTCGTAGCCAATATCATAAAAAAATTTAATATACAAATATTGAAGAAATAATGAACAACTACGAAAAAATATTTAAACATAGAAAATAAACAATTTCACTTTTCAAAGAAACATTATTGTACATCATCATCGGTTTGCCCATTTTCCAAAAAATTTTGGGATCGGCGCAGTATGTCAGTACTCATCTGTATTAGACACACTGCCAAGGTTTTCGCAATGGTTTTTACAGCCGGCCGCCTGCCTGACGCTAACCCCTTCTTGGGAATGCCAGTGATATTTAATTTCACAAAACGCACATAACTCAGAAAAAGTCATCGGTGCGCGCCAGGCTCTAACCCGCGACCCCCGAATCGGAAGACGATATCCCTAACCACTCGACTATCATGGCTATCTAAAGAAAAATTATTGTACATAATATTTTACATACAAGTTGAAATTTACTAAATTGTAATACAAATTAAGTTTATCTTTAAATCGTTCATGATACATTTAATCTCCTTAGAATACATTTAAAAACTAGTAAGAACAATCTCAAAGTTATTATTTATTTTTAAAATAGGAGATTTATTCAGTTTTTGATCGCCAAATTTTTATACAGTTGTGTCAACTAGGTTTTAAGCAAAAGCTCTAATGTTTCCATGCAATAAAAAAAAACTTTATCTCTTATTTGAAGGGAAAATAGCACTACAATGTGAACCAAAATCATAGTCACTTCAAGTTCAACTGATAATAACCTCTTCTTATTATTCTTCAATATTCTTTAATTAAATATTCTTTAAATAATTCTTATTATTCTTATTATTCAAAGATTTTAGTTCTGTCACACAACCATTTCTTTATACATTCTTATACTATACCTGATGATCATATGCATTTTTTAAACATTATTTGGTCTGTACTACTCTTCGTTAAAGGGCCTTTATATATAACGTGAATATTTCCTATTATGAATTCAAGCTTTGCATTGTATAACTGCAAGCAAAGTTGTTGATTATCTCAAGCTAGTTTCAGAATTATTATTTTTGTACTTGTTTCAATTCTTCCTGCTTCTGGAATCTTGATTCTTGTGACAAGTTATAGTTAGGGTTTTAAATATGAAGCCAAAGATGAACTGATTGTCTTCATTCCCTGCTTTGTTTCCTTTGCTTACATCCCTATTGTATATTTTATATACTGTCTAATCTACCTATATGTATATCTACTGGCTACTCAAGGTTCTGTTCTACATATTTCAATGCACATTTTAATGTTTAGGCCACACATGGTGCCCAGTTTTAATACAAAAACGTTAGCTTTTGAGTCATTTCAAACTTTAAATAATCAACTATTATAGTCATCACAAGAATTTGAACAAAACCTAGGACAAACTAATAAAATCAAAAACTATATAAAAATGCTCTTTTAATGGACACTATACATATTGTACCCACATGCGTAACAAAAGAACAGATTTCACCAATTATATCATATTTTTAAATCTATCCAAGAACTATTTGTTGTTTTACATTTGCTTATAATACAACTATTGTGTAATTGACATTAGAATTGCATATTTCATAGATTTTTTTAAAAAGTTACTCTTAACTGTGTAAAAAATTCACAGACACTGGAAAAATACACTCCATAGTAAAAAAAAATCTTGACCACCAAATTGAATCAGTAAAATAATCGATACTTAAATAAGTTGTCAATACAATTTATTTCATGTGTTGCTTTGTTTGTAGTTGTTATAATTTTTTAATAAATATTTTCAGATAATATTAAACTTGAAGTCTCTTGTTAAGTCAGTCAGTTCACTGTAATACAGAAAACTTAATACATAAATAATAACATACCAATTTAAAATATTATGTTATTTTAATATTTTTATTACTGTTACTGATGTTTTAAAAGAAAACTGAGATAAATAAATTGCTACACTGTTTAATAATTTAGTATAAAAATAATCTCATATCTGTTAAAGAAACTAACAAGTCACAGTATGGGATCAGGATTGCTGTGATTTATTATATTTATTTAATTTAATGTAATGAAAACTAGTGTCAAAAAATAGACAATTTTATGAATCAGTTTCCTCACAATCTATTTAAAATTTTATAGTTTTATTCACTACATATCCAACTTACACTATAAAGTTTTGCCATTGATACAATAACAAAAGCAGAACTCTATTTAAATCCCAAAATTAGAAAAGCATTGTGTGTTTTGTTGCATTATCTATAAATATAATAAAATGCAAATGTGAACTTTATCTTAAAAAAAACTAATACTACAGATTTAATTATATTAATACGCAATAAGTGTTTCATGTATTGGAAAATTATTGAATTTATTTTAAAAAAGCTAAGAAACTCACTGTGATGTTTTTCTTACCATTGGCTAAACACATCCTCAAGATTATAACCACCATTGTTATATGCAAAGGGTAATAAAAGAAAAAACTCATGACTGGTAATAGTACTACAGATGGTAAAAAATTTTCTATGAGATTATTTTCACAATTAGATTTATTAATACTTAAAAATGAAAGTACAACAATAAGAAAAACCACTTTAAACTTTAATAAAAAAATTAACAAGAGTAGAAGATCTAATTCTACAATTTATTATTTATATACACAAATATGGTAAATTGTTAAATAGATGGATATATTAAATAATATGTAAATATGATCAACAGGAACAAAGGCAGTATATTTAAATTTTTCCTAAAATTACCGTTTGTTCAAGTTTTGAATGACAGCAATAAAGTGCATTTTGATAAAAGTAGTAAGGCTACATGACTTACCTCACAATATACAGGTCATATAACATAGACATTTAATAGTGTAACATAACTAAAGATTGTAATAGTTTTGCTAAAACTATCTAACCTATCAATGGACCGACATAAGACACATGAAATGATGGAAAAAGTAAATATAATACTTATGTAGACCAATTTTTTGGACAGATATAAGTATACATAAAATCACGATAAAACAGGGTAAATCATTTAAATTTGAATAAATATTGTCTCAATATCATATTATAAAATTGTTTGATGGCACCCAGAAATATGCTAATTTATTAAAGTAATTCTTTAGCAAGTTAGTTAATTATAGAATAGTATGAGAAGTATTGCTCAATTAAAACATAACTTTGAGGTTATGTACCAGTTTCTACAAGACACAGAGAAACAATTTAACAAAAGCTTATATTAAAATAGTGAACAAAGTTACTTAACAGATATATTTTGTAACAAATCAGGTAAAAATAACTATATAAATAATTTGGGCCAAACAAACACATTCTAGATTATAATGAATATTAAAAACTCACCTGATTTCGAATAGTGGCTACTTGTGCCAAGTTAAGTTGATTCTGTCCTTGTTGAAGGAACTGTGAAGTAGCTGGTGCAAGCATGCCTGCTTGGCTTAAATACATCAGATGTTCTGCATTCTTTCCTATTCCATTTATAGCTTGAATTGGTGCAGCATGATGTTGATGTAAGTCATATAAACCTTGTTGTCCCAACTGGGGTGCATTCTGCATGCCTTGCAAAGGTGGAAGCATCATTGCACTGTTTTGAATTGTCAAATTATTACCCATTGTATGGTTATGATTTTGCATTGGAGCCAGTTGGGTGTGGACCATATTTGTTGTCAAATGAGCTGGATGATTCCCAATACCAGTTTGGTTCATTGCAAGAGTACCAACAGATGAAGCAATAGAATGGTTTATGTACTGTTGATTTGCCTGAGAGTTTTTATGGTGCACATGTCCTTGTCCTTGGTGTATGTTATTCATTGTTATTGGTGTTGTATTTTTCCATTTATCTTGGTTCTGAAAAGTTAAAAAAAAATCAGTATAATGATGGGTGAATATTAAAATTAAAAAAATTTTAGACAAATCATAATTTTTACAACCTAAAAAAAGAACCAAATTCAAGTAAACCAAACAAGGCTATCGAAATGTTTGATAATAATAAACAACAAACAAACCTCCGCCATTGTTTCGTCGCCAACAACCCAGCGTTGTTTTGGAGCTAAAGAACAAGCAGGCATTTCGGGTTCTTGTGGATCTCGCTGAAAAACGTAATGAACTCCGGCATCATCCTGACTGCGTGCTTGTGGAGTTCGGGCGTTTTGTAGCCCAGCTTCGCCTACCTCTTCATCTGCTCCTGAACCCGGCCACTTCATTGGACTACCGTGAGGTTCGATCATTCAGTTTCGCTACGCTTCAAATCTTCGTAACCGTAAAGACAAATCTTTTATCTTTTGTATATAAGTATAAATAACACCGCTAACTTTAATACTGTTATTACATCCAAATGCACAAAAAAAAATATTACATGATACAATATACTACGCGAAGACGATCAGATCTCATGATTTATTCTTTTAAAGACTACTTTTTATGCCTTCCGAAATGACAGCAGTTTAATCGAAGCACGATGACAGCCGCTAGGAAAACCAAAATATTGCATGAAATGCAACGGTTTCTTATGACCCGAAACAAAGACAAACTATGGAACCGTTGGAATTGGGTGACAATTTGTACAAAACTAGAAAATTTTGCCGATTTGTAGAATGTATCAATGTACTAACTCTCGGGTTTAGCAATTTGTCGGCGTCGAAACTGAATTGAATAAACACTCAAAAAAATACACTATTCACACAAATTCTAAACAAAACGACCACAAATATAATTACTATATGTACACAGGACTATTTACAATGTACAATTTTTACAAATAACTCTGTTTATGCCATTGGCTACTATCGATACTTTCCGATTTACACAAGACTTCAAGCATCCTTTATTGCCTGTCCGCCATAGTCGGTCAGGCAGATGCGATGCGCGCGCAACGCGCAAAGCTATACTATAAACATAAATAAATCCTGTACACGTTCCTTTTTACTGACATTTTAACGCGTATAAACCATGAATTTCAAAAAGTGTTATATTTTGTACAGTTAAAGCTTCTTTTAGTTAATAATTGTAGTAACTTGTTTTCCTAAATAAAAGTTCTCATAAATAAATTGAATTTCGGAATAAATAAATGAACTAAAATTTTTTTAACCCATTGACTCCTTTTCAAACATAAATATTATACAAATATTTCAATTATTACATAAATTAAAAGAAATACTGCGCAATTCTAAATAAATTTTGTATTCACTAACAGTTCATTTAATTCAATGAACTAGTGATAACAAACAGGCCAGCAGAG
>DWHU01001925.1:0-11076 GCA_018247975.1 Parides photinus
TATTATTTTATATAATAATACAAAATACAAAGAACAATTTGTTTGTACAGCAACACCCAAAAATTATTTAACAAACAGATCATACCAAAAAAAATTAAAACAGGAGTTTCATTGACCTTGTACATACCATATAATGTACACAAACGGTGCCAACATTTTGTTTTAAATCATCTAGATTAGAAATATAAAGAAGATAGTATTTCTTAATAAAATGAAAAATTATAAAAAAAATAATACATTATATAAAATGCTTTAAAATTTTCTAACACAGTGATAATCAAATGTAATTCCACTTCTATGTGATATAGAGTATAAAGCGCCAAAGGATCACTTGTCTAGAATATAAATAAAAACAATATTAAACTAGTTTCACTTATAAATTTTAACTTAGTTAATACGATAAATATTTAATCTTTATATAGCCTTGATAAATAACAAAATTAAACAATCTATAAAAGAACAATCTCATTTTACATGTACATTGAGTATATGATCGACTGTAGAGAAAGAAAATATGAAATAAAAGTGTTTTATTTATTGATATAAATAATGAGAAAATGAACGTATTGATTGATGTAATTAATATTAAAAAATGATTTATTTTTATTTTATATATACTCGTATATTTGAGGACCAATTCTTCGAGATGTCAATTAAAAAAAAATCTATTTCAGTAAAGCAATAGCAAAAACAGAGTAGATCGCGTTAAATTTTAAAGCTTGAAATAATAGTTTAAATTTTACTTATATATAATTCTCATAATTTTTAACAAACAGCAGAAATCTCTTTCAATGTAGATGAAATCCGTATTTCCGAAATATTTAAGTCTGATAAATGAACCAAGTAAGGTTTTAAACTCGTAAATCTTCCTAATCTAGATAAGAGCTTGTTTATTTACTTAGACATAATAATTAAAGAGTAAATTATCATGAAATAAGCAAAACCATATAAATAGATAATCTATATAATTCATAAGTAATGTATTAGTCATAAAAATGTTAAACGCTTCAATAATCCTTGACCATATCGTTTATCAATATAAAAAGAAACTTTAGTAGTTCTTAGTTTATTACTAGTTATTAGTTTAGATACAAAACAAGCTTCCTAGCTTTGTAGCGGTATACGATACATTCTTGCCATTATCTTTTCGATTATGTTTGTTACCACTTGTAAATTTATTTTGAACGATTACAATTTAGATTATCGTTGAACTAAAATAATATGTAATAATTGATAAGAAACCTCAACTGTCAACGTAAAGCTTTACAGTAATTGATATTTTATTGAATCATTATTACCAGTTTTAAAAATTAATAAATTTATTAGATTTTAGATACATGTCATCAAGTATATAGATAATTTATTTAATAGTTTTATAACTAGTTATTATTTAATACAGACATATCTCTCTTCATCGCTGCAGTTGATAAGCGTACCTCTTATCGTAAACTTCGCAATAATCTTTGCTAATTAAACGTAAAATTCTTATGACTGTAGGACCACTAATTCTAACGGACCACTTTACATTAGCTAAATAATATAGCTTTATAGACTCTTAGCAATTTGTGAATTGAAATGTAATACTACACGTAAGTACTTTCGCAGCTACGGATTTCCTTAACAAAATCTCTAGAAGATTATAGAAGAAGTTATATTAAGCATTGTTAATAAAAACTTCAACGGAATAATAACTAACATGAAGATCGCAATAATAAAAATATTGTCTTTAACACGTATATTAAACGCTTTGGGTAAATTGTTTTATTCTTTTAGAGGTTATACTTAATTTTTTTTCTCTATATATTTGGTATTTATACGTTTATTAATCAAATATACTTTTAAAATAATATTACATTTAAATTATCTACTAAATCCTTATTTTTATTAATTGGCATGCAATCTTACCAAGTAATGACCAAAGATTGCAACATTTTTTCTAATATATAATCTGTAGCATTAAAAAAGATAATACATGCTCGCTTATAATTTATTTTTGATTATGAATAACGTTTACATAGTAAATTAATTAAAAATCAAAGTAATGGCGGTAAGTAATGCACCATGTTATGATTGTAAGATGTATTACTTAACACCAAGTCGCTTAGTTTTTTTTTTTTAATTAAATAGGTTAGAAGCGAGCGGTCTAGATATTTCTCTATTTGCATGCCTCTCTACCCGACGGGTGCTAACCTGTGTTTGCTCATTTTTATTCATTCGAAATTTTTTCTTCTCTCCCTTCTATCGCACTCGCTTGGAACGCACGCTTGGACTGCGGGGCCGCACACTAACAAACAAACACACACACACGGCGACGGTACGTATGCCTTATAGAGTACGGAGAAGAGCAGGATGTTATCGAGTTAGTGCCTAACATTATACTGAACCCGGGTTTCGTCGAGACGGAACCGCCGCGACGGACGGAGAGCTACGCGGCCTCCATCATCAAGTCGACGGAGTGCCCCGGGCCGGGGAAGCCTAGGCGTGTCTGATTCTCGTCCATACTTAACCTAAGAATATTCTATCTGACCGATCCAGCGTTGTTCTCATGATCGTAATTGTATCCGAGTATCAGGCAGCCGAATGATTCGTGGTATACCTGGAACTGAGGTCTCAGCCCAATTGTTCAAATACATAGAATCAGTTTGTTTCCTTATTCACTGACGCATATATACAACCAAGAATAATAGCAATTGATGCTTTCTAAATTTTGCATTGGTTTTGCTATTTAAAATATCAAAATCGCAAATCTTATAAAACAGTTCAGTGCAGTTTTGCCGCCTATTTAAACGTGTGCCATAAACAACGCATAGATTAAAAATCACAAGCTTATAAATGAATCGAAACAATTGGCTTAAGGGTAAAGCAGGACATATCAAAAAGGAACGGTACGTAAGTTATTTTTACAAATGATTTGAGAGCGATAGAATATTCTTTAGGTTTAAGCTAATGCTATTCGACGAAGCGTTGTTCGACTAAAAAAAAAAACCAAATTATGCTTCTCAGAATGTAATATTTTTGTAATCTGTTGTTTAAGAACCATTTATCGGAAACGGAAATTATTGTTAAATGTGAAATTTGCCTACATTTTTTAGCTCATGTTAAGCTACAACGAACGTAAAAGATGCCGAAATTTAATTACACCGATGCTGACATTTTCGGGAGAATAATTTGGTTAATAGTAAAATAATTATAAAACTAATCAAAGAGAGAGAGATAACTTGTAGAGTTTTAAGTGATATACGTTTAGAATAGTGTTGGGGTTGCCACTGTATACACGCCTAGTGCAGCGTAGAACATTGCCGAATACATTTTTTATCATGTTCAATACAGTTGTCTTCAGCTTAATTTTTTCTTATGGCAACCTCAACGCATTTACATTTAGAACAATGTTGCTTACCGTTTAAGAAATTATTGTTAATGTTGCTAGCTATTGTAATGTGTAAACTGATCATGTATTCTTTTTTTTTTTTGCAATGTTGATATATTTTTATATGAACGATCTCAAAGTAGTTTAAAAGGTGATGATAATCAACTGAGCGTCATGATTCTTTCAGTTATTATCGTGATTTGTACTGTGATTAAAATGCACTTATTTCTTTAACAAATGCGTTAATGCTAAGTGTGTAACTAGTGGACATTAATATAAGACGGTTGAGAGACTACGTGTATGTTAGCATAGAATTATGCGTATAGTGATATTAATACTGATCTAGTACAATTCAAGCTTTCAAAATGTATAAAGCGTCTAGATATGTTCGGAGCCATGTGAACTAGCGTGAAGATATGCTTTTTTACTGCAATAGTGTAATAATATCGGAGGACAATACGGTAGTGATCATTGGATATGCATTTTCGAATATTATTTCCAACGTTAAAGGCAATGGCGCAAGTAGACACGGTGAATAATTATTGGTGTTTTGTGATGGTAACAAAATTTTGTTTTTTGAAATAGGTTTATTAGTATTGATTGCGTAAATACATAAAAACAGTTCACGTTTCGTTAAATTAAAAACACACACTACGAATTATATGGACAATGTCATCGTAGATTAACAAAGATATGTATATATAATGGTTGCAAATAATTACTTGATATATAAATTGTTAATGATGTGTACAATGCTTTATTTTTGTATACTACATGTTTGCATATCACGGGAGCCTTAAGTAAATGTATATTGATATAAAAATAATCCTTTCCCTCAATATTTCATTTCTTTCCTATTCTTTGGACTTGTACGATTATATTTCCAAAATTACAAAGTAAGCTTCAGAATGAAATAAGTAATAGCAAAATAAAACAAATCAAATGTCTTTCGGATTCCCTTTTTCGGGACAGTCAAAGGTGAGAGACCATACAGCCTATTTTTAAGTTTATACATAATCAGATTATTGTTTTAATAAATATTATTCTACATAATATTAAATTATTTCTTACCTTAAATATAATTTTTCGTAATAATTAAACATTGAAATTATACTTATGCAAATTTGCGTTAAAAAACTTAAAAAAAAAATTATCGTACAAGTTCAAAACCTTCCGCTCATTGCCTTTCAATGTATTATATTTATAACCTAAATCTCTTATATGTATGTTATGTTTAGTTTACGGAAGTTATGACGTATTGAAATAGAGCGTTATAAATAAAACACATGTAAATTGTAGCTTCGACTTGTGTAATTTAATTTAAACAACCAGACGAAATCCGCTGCGGTTTGATGATTAATAAATAATTCAATTCGTCATAAATATCCTTAACCCTTGTACCTTTCACGCTGTGCTTCCCTGTCTGATATTCTATGAAAATAATGTGTGCAATTATCGTGAAATGTCCGTCTCACGTGTAAATGTTAAGTGCTATTGTGTCAATTATGTGTACGTGTGTATGTTTGTCTTCGTGTGCGTGCTTGTTCGGCTCGATTGTCTCTGGTACGGAGCAAAGCGTCTGCATGTATGTAAAATATATTCATCTTCAATTAATCTTCAACATTTTATATCTTACATTCAGTTGAATATTAGAAATGTATAATTTATCATTGTCTCATTAAATGCTTTATCATCAGCACTTACATTATCATAATCTTGCACAATCGTGTACTCACGCATAATAGTTTGTAAGCAATTTATTTTTGTATGTAAAAAAAATGTTGTTGGGAAGTTTTGGGCTTAGTGTTAAGATTTATTTAACAGGTTGGTTATATTGATAACAAAACTGGAGTCCTATCAACCTGACATCGAACTGTTATTAATTGATCAACAATAAATCAATGTGGGATTAACTTTATATACCGGCTTATAAAACAAACAAACGCAATAGTTTATAACGATATTAGTATGTATACAGTTGTTAAATTGTAGTGGTTAAAATTCGCATTGGTTAAATATTTAAATTTTGTCTTAAGTAATATTTTTGGTATAATGAAGATAATCAGTGCTGTTCACTGACATCTGAGAGTCAAGACTGGGTGTAATTTTTTTTTTGTTAATGGTATCATTACCGTCATGTTAAACATAAACCTTCATCGTGTATTTTAAATTTGATTACTCTATGGTTTAATTTCTTCGAGAAGGATTAATAAATCGGGATTATTTTAATCGTTGATGCAATATTTGTATTTATAACCTAATAAGGCTTTCCACTTATCCCAAAATAAAAGATAATAAATCTTATTTTTTTTATATACCACAAATTGAAGAGACTTAAAGCCTTCTGAGAGGAATACGATGCTAGTTAGTATGATGACTGCAATATCAAACGTGTCGCTTTGGGATATATTTTGATTCTCGTTTTCCCAGTGTTTTAAATTAAAACGGTGTTTTTAACACTAATATTTATTTACTCTTTAGCAACAAAGTCCTATCATCATTGACAAGTATGTTGTATTAAATGTTCAACTTAGTTGTAAACGCATTAACACTAATGATACCAACACTTAATTGATACCTGTTCTACCATAGGGGTTCAAATGACCTTAAATTAATGTTCCCTACCTAAATGTGTAAAATATGAATGTTGGAAAGGAAAAAGAAATATTTTTTTTTTAATTAAACGAAAGAGTATATTGTCAATTTTTATTACAAACGTAAAAAATTATAATTTTTTTTATTCTTTGCATTTTTTACACGTGTGTCTAACGTACATTTTCTGCAAACGTATTTTTTGTTAAAGCAAATTTTGTTGGTTTTATTTTCTTTACTTATTTTGTTTTTGTATTTTCCTGAAATTATAATATTCTCAGCTGTTTTGATTGAATTGTTTTAAGTAAGTCTTTGCGGAAATGTGCAGCTTACCGACTGCAATAAGATAGGTAATGTATATCGAAAGGCTTATAAAACAAAAAAAAATATTGTTTTAGACAACAGTATACGACGGGTATTACTTCAACATAAAACAAAAAAATATAAAAACAGCATAAGAACTGTAGATTAATCAGTAATAAGAAGTAATAAAGTCAGATTTGGAGAAGTAATAATGTGAAAAGTGCATTTTCATTGCAAAACTTCAAAATGGGTCATTTGACCCGTAGTTATCATTAGTGGCCGGTTAACATGATGGTCATCTTATCATTGCATTGCATAGATATAAATTTACAAAATCGTGTTTATTTTTTTAATAGCTTTAGAAATGGTGTCTATGTATTAGTAGTGTTGCCACATCAATAAACTTATCAAAAAATATTTATTACATCACTGAAACGTACTACGCACCATAGATAATTGAAATGCGCTTCGATAGACAAGAGACAAAAGGAATGTAAGCGAAATGTTTTTTATACGGATGTTTTGCATGTTACACTAATGAATAGTGCTTTTTTATTGCTTTTTTACATTAAAAAATGATATCCATAAGTAATATGCGTAAGGCGTCATGTTAGTTATTAACGTGTGAAGTTTTTGTGAAACATGAATCTCAACACATACAGTTTTGTTTGATGAAAACGCGTGCTTTATGAAAAAAAAGTTATAGTTGAATTTGTTTAAGTTCTTAATTTTGTAAAACACCCGTTACACCGTCTCATTTGTCACAAATAGATCATTTATCCCAGTTGTTATGAATTTGTCCTTTACGTTTATAATCATATTTTGAATGATTGAAAAAAAATACTATTCCTGTACTCCGTAGTCCTTAAAAGCGTAATAACCTCGCTAGGGGTGTTTAATTTTTGTAATGTTATACAAAACTTTGTACAGTAATTATTTTAGTATCTGTTCATTCTTTCATTTATTTATTCACATGCTGTCGTTACTCAATATTATTTTTTTATATGGCAACATCTTGTTAAACCCTATCCAATCCATGTACTATACTTTATATTAATGGTATATTATTATAGGTTAAGGTCGCCTTGTGTAAACGTCCATGTTATAAGGGCAGCGAATATTTACGTATTATTTTGACATTGTATCTCTTATGGTTACCAACATATTTTATTAATTGGCAATATTTTTCTATTTAAATAGGTAATTTAAGGTAGTTTATAGAAAAACCGAACGAAGTGAGATGACGTTCTCATTTAGTTTGCTACCAAACTATTCTTCGAGTACTTTAAAATAAAATAAACACTCAAAATTCTCAGGATTGTTTAACGTTTTTTAGTAGAAATTCAAATGTATTCATTCATAGATAAAGTATTTTTGCGTTGGATCATCCTGTATTATAAATTAAGGTTTTTTTAAGTTCTGTACCCAAAGTAGATTTCAAATCATGTAATAAAACAAATAGTAACTAGATCTGTTATATAGATGAAATTATCACTGTAAATTAAATTGTTTTTTTTTTTCTTAGTTATGTATAAAATTTCAGACGTAATTTTTTTACAGAAAATTTCTCGATTACTAATCAAAAACTTTTGACTTATTTTTACATTTTTAATTCATGGTAAATGGCGCCCAAATTTATTATAACATGTCACAGATTAGAAAAACCTAACGCTAAAGTATTTCTTTTATTTTTAAATACAGTTTAATTTACAGTGAATATACTATATTTATAATACAGTCCTCTTTCTTAAGTACAATAATGAGCATAATTTTCTTTAAATTCATTATAACCTCTTAAGTTATAGTATTTTGATATTAAAGTAGGTTTTTGAACGAAATAATTCAACTGTAATTAGTCTGTGAAAAAAGAGTCTCGCTGCAATTCCAAAAAAATGACGACGTGCAATAACATTTTTAATTTTATTATATTATTTGATATTGTTTCATAAATATACATGTTGTTTTTTTATTACATCCAAAAATTGTAAAAAAAAATATTATAAATAAATTAATGAGGCTTCCACGATAATTTTTTTATAATTTTTATATAGTTTATTCGTGTTTTTTTTTATAATTTTTGATGTTAAAACGATGTGATGTATCGCTCTGAGTACTATAGCGTTAAAACTGTTGTGATGTTGGATATCATTCCCATTAAAACTACATTTTACACGAGTTTTGGTGTTTTATTTTAAATTATTTAATTTACAACTTCCGATTGATTATAAATCTTAATGATTATTAAGATGAAGATACATCTGAATTCGAATCCTGAAAGTAGAAAAAATCGTGTTAATTGATTACCAGAAGTTTATGACATGTATGAGTAAATAAATATATTAACTACAATGGGCCAACATTTGTACTCAATTTCTTAAGTGTCAAGATATCTCTGGGTGATGAAAAGGGCCCACCTAGAACACTGAGGAACCCAATGATGTTGTTACGATGATAAATTTACGTATAATTATCTCAAAATTATCGCCCTGATATCGAACAGGTAACCTTTCATAATACGACAAACATTCAAACCATAGCACTTAGTTCAAACATTAAATTTAGTTAACAAACGACTACAAACAGTTTTTACAACAACCTTATTAAAGCAACATACATTAATTTCAACGTGCTGCAACGCGTCTTCTAGCACAAGCAGTCCAGGATCATCGGGAGTGAACACGCGACATTCTTCAGCGAAAAATCTCTCCATCTTTAAACGAAGCTCCTCAGCATGTTGGAGCTTGTCAGTGCCGACGGTATCTTGAACTGAGACGGTCTCTTCTGTCAGCTCGGGTGACGATCTGAAACTGTTTAGGAAATATGGGATCTTACATTATAATACTTTGAATTTGAAACATCAATATAGGTATTGCTCTGAGCTTCGTTTATTCAATATTGTCAATAAGTAGACTATACACAGTTTATCGCAGACTAGTAAGGACAGGATCCAGCCTGTCGTAGAAGGCGACTAAAAAGACCTACAGGTTTCGCTGGCGTTGAGAGTGGAAAGTCTTATCTCCTAATAAACGAATAAAGAGAGGAACAACAAATGCGATGAGGTTCCGCATTTATCGTAATTCAGTGATGATACTAAGTGTTTAGCTATTCCTTGGGATGTGGTAAGCCAAGGTACAGACTGGCTCCCGTGAGTTCCAATGGAAATCCCGTGGCCTCTTCAAATAGAGTTAGGTAGACTATCGTAGAAGTTTTAATGAGTTAAGATCTTACATACCCCTTATTTATCTAGAGGATATCTTTCAAAGATTTACCCGAACACCAAACAAACAACTTATTTATTCAATTAATGCCTTAATAGTCCAAGTATTATAAACACGCATTAAATTAAAATAAATTATGTATTGTAAATGTATGCTGAACTGTATTTATTTTTCTATCTTTCATAACAGAAAGCAGCCTACAGTTACAGGTAAATCCGCTAAGAGACAACCGTCAGTGGTTTTAGAACTAACCTATTAGCTAAAGCCAGGTAATCCGGAGGGAGGGAATCCAGAACTGCTTTCAACTGCAGCCACGGATCACTTAAATTTCTGCTCTTATACTGTAAACATTATAAATTTCATTTATAAATAAGTTTATAAATAAATTACGTTTACTTGATGAGTAATAAAGATGTCTGATATTAAAGGAACAGTTTCGTTACTTCGGTAATTTCATTGACTAAAAGTAACTAATTACAAGTGGAACCAATTGCAGTGAAATTATTTGGGTAACAAGATTTAACAAAACCATCTTAAATAATCCATCAGGTGAACTCCTCACCTATTCCCCCGCTTTGTAGAACATAATCTTCAAACTGGAATGTAATGTCTACCAGAACAATCTGACAATAAAACTGAGACTACTAACTAGAACTGAGAGAATAAAATAAATGCATAATAGAATAGGTTAAGAGAAATGTAATAGAAAATAAGAATGTCAAAAAAAAATTAAATAACAAATAAAGTAAACAACCTCCTCCTATGAAGCGTGATGAATGGAAGGAAGGATGGAAGAATGAGTAATATTTAGAGGAAAGATGTGATGGATAGAAGAGAATAGGATGAAAGAACGCACAGCAGGACTTCTTAAACCTCCATAGGTTTAAGAAGAGCGAAAGTAAATAAAATGTCAAACAAAAGCCCAGGCCCAACTACGTCCCGGGGAAAAGCGAAAATAAAAAAAAAACTAGAACTGAGACCGAACAGTTAAGTTACATTTCTGGACTTCTGCAATCAAATGCTATATGGTTATTAACCATAAGATTACTCACTCTCCGATATCTTCCGTAGTCTATTTCAGAATCGGTCATAGCACGAGACAGAGCGAGGCTGGAGTCGCTGCTGCGGGTGTTCACTTCGTAATCTCCGAGACTGACTGAGTCGAGGGTATCAGCGATGAACGGCTCAACCGGTGGACTCCAGATGTAAGGAGCAGCTGTCAGGTCCGACGGCAGCTCCAATTCGTTGACCATCTCCGAACGGCTCTTTGGTATGGACGCGAGGAACGTTTCGAACATTTTGCTCATCGGCTATAATAATAATAATAATAAAGCCATTTATTCCATATTTCAATAAAACAATTTTTTTTTGTTAGTATGCACACATTTTTTTTTATGAATAGTTATTAATATGGTTAGTTAATTTTCACTATTTGAAATATAGACCCCTCTTTGGGTACAGGCCTCCTCCAGCTTCTTCCATAAGTTCCTGTCCTTACCTAAACTAAACCAGTTGTTCTCTCATCGGCTATGGCGAAATGTAATTATATTAACGCAATATCTCAGAATCTGTTTTTTATTAGCATATTTGAATTTA
>DWHU01001926.1:0-11074 GCA_018247975.1 Parides photinus
TCTTTTAAACAATCATTATCGATTAAAAATACACCTGTGAATCCGTTCAGTTTTCTTTTTATTTTTTTCAATAATGTTTTCTTACAATCGCGAAAACTTTATTAAACCTTCATATTTTTATACATTATTTTTCATAGGGCCTGCGTCAGTATGACTAGCATCCACAAGCTAGTGTGCGCGTGACTGGTGGCGCACTTAATGTTACCAGTATATCGGAAATATTCCTCAATGGGATAAAAGAATCAATTCTTTTTCGTTAGGTACCCAGAGTGCTTGTGGTTTAATATGTATTACTTATTTTTCGTAGACCATAGCACATTATAAAGCAGGATCATCCTAAGGATAGATTGCTCTAATTAATTTCAAAGTTGAAATCGAACTCCAATTTTTTTTTATTAACATATAAAGCATCTTTCCACGTACATTACAATTTTAATAGATTTTATCAATAACTCTCGCCCGAAGCGACGATTTTTTTTTATGAGGTTTTTTTTTTATTTTTTTTACTGAAATTAATACTACATAGGAATTTCTAATTAATACTTTATTATTCATCACCCATCAACTTTACGAGTAGAACAGCAAAGTATTACATGCGGGCGGTTATTGTAAATAAAAAGGATCTCATGTTAGTAAATTTGTTTATTTATATTTCGATTATCTCTGAGAAATATTTAATACTTTCAATTAATACAAAACATTTTATAATTTGTTGCATTAAAAAAACATTTGTACATACTTTTATCTTCTTTAATAGGTTAGAACAAAATAGATAGACAATATAGCAGAGGTAGCTAAATAATGAAACATAAACTAATTATACAATAAATTGTTTTTTAGTTTTGGTTAATGTTAATATGTGTTACTTCCATATCCTAAAAATAATGGCATTTAGTTTCACAATTGTAATACAGATAATATAATGTATTAAAAACTAAATAATCTCCTAGCAATAATTTTTTTATATTGACATGTTGATTTGACAATGTCTATCTTCTTCATAAGTTTTTTGAGCAAAAAAATAATTTAAGCAAAGGTCAAATATTTATTACGCCTGCGAGTCAGAGACCATGTTTTGAAACTATTAAAGATAAAAAAGATAGGTACATACTAAAAGTTAATTAGTGTTGTATTAAGTTAACAAAAATCATTTAGCTATTAATTAGTAACAGGTATTTGGCGCCGGTCTGTTTTGTACTCAGTATAAATGTTACGAAACATATCGCGGCAATTCATTTTGACCTTAAGCTTAGAACAGAGCAAGAAGACCCCGGAAAGCTTCCTGTGTAAGGAGTAGATCTCTTCTGGCGGGGGACAAAGGCGATGCGTCAATATAGTCGGCACCAAAGCCTGGATACGCCTCGTGGTTTGCTGAGTTCCGAAGTCGAACTCACCGGTGCCCTCGCTCGTAAACACCTCACCCATTATCATCACGGTGTCCACATGTGTTTCTTCCATTATCTTAAACAAACAAAATTATTATTTTTAGAGAAACCAAATTAGAGAATGAGCAATTGTTTTAAAGCATCAATTAACCGACGCCTTAGATTATATTTACAGTTTGTTGAATCAAAATTTGTATATTATGTCCATTTTTTAATTTACAATAATTGAGGTGGCTTTGATTAAGTATAAGTATAACAAAGTCTACAACATTTTAACAACGCACCTTTGACTCATAACCCGTAAGAAATTTCATTTCGCGTGACATCCTCAATATGGCGCCACGGTCACCAATAGATGCCGCTCTGATGATTTCGATGTACTGATCCATAAACTCCTTGGAGTACTCGCGAGTTGCTCCAAAGTCTAACAAAATCACCTGCAACATAAAAATTATACGTGACCTATCCGCACTCTTCCCAATCTATATCCTCGTGGGAAAATGACGAGACTCAACATAGGTCATTCTAAGAGATTCGTATAAACAAAACTTGAAACCATGTATCAGGTCGGTCCATAAGTCCGTGCTCATTTTAGATAATTTTTATATAGTAATAGTAGCATAACATTTTAATTATGAGTTTGAATTTTTTTACTCAACTTGTAACTTTAAACTTCAAAGATGTTCACTGTAAACATCTGTAATGGTTTGATTCGGTTCATAATAAATACGTGTCATACCACCAATTGTCTTTTTGGGAAGTAACAACGCCTTTGCCGTTGGGATTGGCGCTGCTCATCTTTATGTCTCCAATAGTTTTATCTTGAGATTTTTTGATAAATAACCTATTTTGACACATTTTATGAACCAGTCATGTTTTCATGTAACCTGTATCTTTATGGATCTCCTCATCAATTGGTCCTATGCTGTAATGTATCAGCTTACCTGGTTAGTGATAGGGTTATAGAAGAAGTTTGCCCAATTAGGATCCGTTTGCATACATCGAAACACGAACATCTCACGCAAACACAGCTGCATTATCTTATGCGCAATGTCATGGCGGGTCTCGTATGGCGCGTCGAACAACTTATCCAGCGGTGTGCCATCTACTAACTCTGTAGTCAAAACCTCCGCCGCGCTAAGCTCATCTAAACAAACATAAATTGAACCTGAAGCAGTGCATAGTAGAAATAACAATACCATATATTTTCTGGGATTGTTTTTATATTTTTTTAAATCTCGTGACTAAAACTGTCACCATAACATAATTTGTGTCTGCCAATGTATTATGGTTAAGCACCCTTCATCATCTCCAAAGTTATAATTACATAACATCATGTTAAACTAAGCTCAAGATTAGATGATTATTGATAAAAAGAGACAATCACTCATATGTATGTTCAGGTGCATTAAGGTAAAATTCTCTTAGATTAGACACATTAGAAAAAAAATAGTCATTTACTTTATTTTTTTGTTATATTAAATATATATGTATAAATAAACACAAATCATTATTTAGTTTGGGGGTCATGATGATTATTAAAGACTACTTTTAATAAATTTTAATTAAAAATTAGCAGCTGTAATTAGGAAAACATTTGCTTTTTTAAAACTGTCAATTATAAATAGCCAAAACAACCAATTATCTTTTACTAGAGGATGTTACCATGGACTGTCTACTACGTTATCACCACAGCAATTATCTTTGCCACTAAATAGCTGTGTGTAATCTTAACTTCAATCAAGTTTTAGCAACTATAATAACTAGTGAAATTACTAGGGTATTTGAATTGATAACTTGTATCTTAGGAAACCCTATTATCACATTAGGTCTGGCATATCTTACAGATATGAATAGGTAATGCCTTGATTGTTTCATTAATTAATAAAAAATCTTACCAATCACTTCTGGAACAAAATATTCAGGGTATGGCGCGAGAAAATTTTTGAACTTGCGAGTGCACTTCGCTTCACGAATGTAGTCAACTTCCCATGACAGTTCTTTTTTGGCTACTTCAACAATATTGTCAATGAACATTCCTTTAGGAAAGACGTTCCACACCTGTAAGATATAATAAGAATTACCATTAAATGTGTGATAAATATTCATAACGTTTTAAATTTTTGTTGGCCTAAAAAATTTTGAGTTGCAAGATTTAAAAACAAATAAGAAATAAACATTTGTGTAGAAGCTATTACATTCATTACTTGTGAGTACTATACATACATAAAAATTAGAATAGTAATACTTAAACAATTTTTAATTGAGTCATCATCATTTAAACATGTATATAAAACAATTACTTTACCTTCAAAACACCAACCAAATTGTCAATATCACTATTGATACCCTTTGCTACTCCAGGATACTGTACTTTCATTGCTACTTCACGTCCATTATGAAGAATGGCTAAATGTACTTGACCTAATAACAAAATAGCTATTTTTCATCTTCTTCATATTTATTTTTTTTAAACTACTTATGTCAGGTAAAACAGTTTTGTTGAAGACAAATTTACGTTCCCTTTTACAAGTTATACACTATTTTAAAAATTGCTGTGTATAATCTTTCTTATTAAAGGTTTATTTAAAAATGGGTTTTACAGTTTACAGTAATTGAGTATACATTAAATTCACAATATTAATATTCCATTAAGAAAAATTATTTCAATAAAACACATTTAATTTAACTAACCAATAGATGCTGCAGCAAATGGTTTTTCTTCAAAGTTCAGCACTCGGCTGCGCCAATCAGGACCCAGCTGGGAGCTCATTACCCTTTCAACTTGCCAAGTTGGCATAAAATCTGCAGATTGGCGCACACGCTCAAATATTTTTTGCAACTCGGGAGATATCATAGTATCATCTTGAATGCTCAGCAGTTGTCCTAACTTTAACGCTGCTCCTATTAATTGAAATACATAATTCTTTGCAATATATGTTTTAAATCACAAAATTAAACAAATGTGGCATTAAATATTGTAAAATAAACGTAATATCAAAGAAAACATATTACAGAAACATTATTTAGGGATAGTAGACAGTGTCTTGAATCAAACAAATATTATATTATGTATATACTATTTTTTTTAACAATCTTTACCTCTAACTTTGCATAATGTATCCACAATCCTCTTTGCATTAGCTGGTGATAGAAATGCATTATTAGTTTCATCTTCATGCCCTGTCACTGATTGGATTGTATTCCGAGCATACTGAGCTACTGTGCCAACTCCCAGTCCAGCAGCCAATGATCCAAATGATATCATTCTTCCAATTCTTGATGATGGGACTACACGTTCCTTGGAGTTTTCACTCAACTGTGATTTTATACTATTATAAACTATTAGTCTATAAGGTAATATACAATAAGAAAATGATGAATGCTATAATCAAGTAGAAGTTTTATAAGTATTACTATTTTACTATTTATATCATTATTTCCCAAGGAATCCCAATTGAAAAAGGAATCACAAGGAACACAAGTTAAATATATTCTAAATTTAAAGAGTTATAGAACATAATAAAGCTTACTCACAGAAACTCTGATTTTTTTCTTTGCAACTGGTTTGGGAATGGCTTTGTTAACATTACTTTCAATATTAGAAGTCCTTGATTGAGGCTTATTGTATGTTTGTGGCAAATGTATAGTCTTAATATTAATTGGCTTTTGAATTTCTTCTAGTGGAGCTTCAAACTCTTCATAAAGAATTCTTGACGTGTTAGGCTTCAAATTAATATTGTGTAACTTATCCAAACTTTGAAAAGTTTTGTTGAATTCTGTATTCAAGAGATCTATCTCTTCTTTAATTTGATCATCCATTACAGATTTATTTTCTACAGACGTATTTAAATTAGGAACATTCATTATAGCATATTGTCTTAAACCATGTACCACAACTAATGCTCTTTCAAGTAAATCATTAGCAATATCTAAATTAAGTTTGAACCTACTTATTGGTGGATTAGTAGAACAATTTTGTAAAACTGGTCTAATACTCGAATTATTCCAAATTATTCTAGAATTTTCTTGTTGTAATTTTAAACCAGCTTCAACTACTTGCCGAAATCCCCCTACAACCCCTATCAGGTCTTTAATGTATGACATAGTCTGAAAGGTCAGTACCAGTAAATAAGCGAGAAGAAGGAAAAAACTATAAAGGCAATGATTAAATAAAAGTAAACAGATTTATTACCAAAAAGTTAATGATTTAAATAATATTTTGAAGTATACATGAGAATCAATTTCAATGTGTAAACGTTAAGAAGCCAAAAAATAAAAGTTAAATAAAATAAAAATTAGCGGAAGCATTGCATAACATTATTTAAGTAAACTTTGTATAGATACATATTATTCTTAGTTCATAATCCCCATCAATAAATTAATGTTTAAAATCTTGCATTTAAGTTATGATAAATAATGTGTAGTACATAATAAACTTACTGTTTATAAGTAGAAAATATTGTCAATTGAAATAAGAAAACACAACAAACACATGCAAATTCTGTAATAAGTCATTGGCAGAATACAGAACTTTTTTTAAATTGTATCTGTAATGTCAATGTCAGTTTTTGTTTTTTTTTTAATAATTTCTTTTCGAAAACAGGTTAAGACCCTAAGATTACAATGCCTCTTTTTTATTGCTTCTTATTACTACTTCAATGTACTTGGCCTTTAGCGAACTGGAAAAAACATTTGTGAGCATAAAACCATGTTAAGTATTTCGTTACTTCTGATTATTTTTATTTGATACAGGCAAAACCTAAAACATCTAAATTAAAAAAAAATAATAATTTACTAAATATATAAAAATTAGGTATGGTTCCAATGAATAGTTTTATTAACACTTACATCTTATAATGTAAACCGACATTTAACGTCTTATGTGTCGAGTGCGGTGCAATAAGTGTGGTACAGTTACCTCGAAACACTTTGTTTGGACAGTATCACTCTTTGGGTGAACATATCACATAAAGCTACATTTAATGTTAATCCTTCACTACAATCATAATTTTCAGTACTTTGAAATTGCGCTTTATAAAAAATAGCTATTATTTCATTTGCCTATTTTTCAACTAAAATTATTTTTATAGCGTATGCAACTAGAACCCTACTTTTAATTTAGTATGCTACGAAAGTAGTAGTATGCATCATTAAGCTATTATGATTGTAAATAAGTAGTAGGCATTTTGAATAATTTACTGGTCAAGAGACTGTTCATTAAAAATTCTGCAGTACTAATATTTTGTTGACTTTGGACAGTTATTACAGGAGGCCAAAAAACACAATTACAACACTTTAATTTTCATTTACATTTATTCGTGAAATAACTGATAAAATTACATATTCAAATAATGAACAATTATATGTTTTAAAATATTAAAAAATACAACTACACTGAATTAAAATTATAGTACATTTGCTTAAATCTTTATTAGAGAAAATTTTATAGGATTATTCGTAAAATATACAGCAAAAACTTACACAAAAAAAATTTAATGGTGATAAAAAGAAAACCAGCTGTGATAGCCGAGTGGTTTGGGACCTCGGCCTACGATTCGGAGGTCGGGGGATCGAATCCGGCGCGTACTGATGACTTTTGAGTTATGTGCGCTTTAAGAAAATTAAATATCACTGGCTTTATCCGCCAACCCGCACTTGGCCAGCGTGGTGGATTATGGCCAAAACTCTGTCTCTTAGGAGAGCAGGCCCCGCGTCCCAACAATGGACAGTATACGATACAGTGGGTTGTAAAAAAAAAAAAAAACAGAATTGAGAGATTTATGTGATATTTACTACATCAAGAGAATATGGAAAACATATCTAAGAAATTAAAATAATTATTTCAGAAAATTTTTTTTTAAATAATCGAAATTGCAGAAATAAAGCAATCAATCACCAAATTAATATTGTGGCAGAGTGGGGTTTCCCTGGGTGATGAAGTGTTTGTGTCGTATTTGGTATGAAAGACATTACTTCGAATAACTAATTCGCACTTTTAATAGGAATGTTTCTAGTTAATTAGTATAAAAAAAAATTATGACAAATAAACAATAATTTAATAGCTAACACTCATTAACTTTATTTATGAATGTTTAAAGTCCATGGTTTTTTTTAATTCTCGTTTATAAATGGGGCAATTAATATATTGGATTATTTAGTGTAATAACTAAATGTAAACTATTAATGGTAAAAGCTGAAGTTTTATATTAAATACAAAAGAATACAATTTTAAGTAGATTTTTCTTACTTGGAAAAAATAAGATAATCTGTGTTGAAGTATAAATGCAAATCACTATTTTACAAAAAAATATTTGGGGAATTTACCAACACCTAAATTATCATGAAAATAAAAAAATTAATTATGAGCCGGGGCTTCATCCAAAATTCTCATAAATAGTACTTCTGGTAAAGGAGTGCAATGAGTCGTTACGAGATCATGCATATGCTTGGAGATCTGTAAGCAAAACATAATATAAGATTTTTTCATGATCCTTACACAGAATTAGTTGTGATAAAATATATAGTATTTTATATGTATAAATAACAGTAATTACTAGTATGGTGTCTATGTATAATTATACCTTAAATTTAAAGCTTAATTTTTACTACTGAATAAAAATTTTTCTACACCAAGTATTGTGTCTTGTATGCAATGCGTCATCGGGGTTCACAGAATGTTTAAACTAAATAAAAGGCAAACCCTGCTCCTTTGAGACTTATATCACACTATGAGCACTTTACAAATTGTTGTCTCAGCTTAGTCTTGTCCCATTTTATAATAAACTTCTAGTTAGCCAAGACCTTCAGGCTTTCAGTTTTCAGTTTCAGTTTTGTATTATGTGCTGTCACAATTAGTATTTAAATATATAAGTACAAATACATACCAATTTTAGTATTTTTCTTTCACTCTCGCCAAGAACAACACGTTCTAAAGCAGCTCGCTGTGTGCTGAGAAGACCCACATATTTTTCCAACAAAACCAACTCTTCATTTGACATATTTGGATGTCTAGCCTCAATGAGTTTTATTAAAAGATTGTTTCCACGATTTGTATGCACAACACCTTGACTGGAAATGTTACAGAATTAATATATTGGTTCTTGTAATTAATAATGGATGGTAAATTGTACATATCTTAAAGGTGGGTGTTTTAATGTATCTAAAACTGGATATAAACACAATAATTAGTATCTACAAGTGTAATGCTTGACTTAATTAGTGTTAAGTGTAAATGATGCGACGGGTGAAGTGCGATCACTTAAAACATTTTGGGTTTTTATTTGTTGACAGCAAGAATACAGCAATGTTGTTATGGCAGAAGTTCTTCAAGAAAAGAGTGAATAGGCTACTTCTAGACTAGTGCGCTGTACCACCAAAGACTACATCGCCGCTTGCCATCAGGTGGGTTCCTAGTCAAGTTTTACAATATGATTTATGTAGCTTGGTTTTAAGAAAACCCACTGCTTAACTCTGCAACAGGAGGTCCCAGAAACAAATGGGGAATTATGGAATATTGTACAGATAGACTGAAATGTAAGTGTATCTAAATATAACAAATAAGATAGCCCTGATCATACCTTAAACAGATAACTTCATCTTTAGTTCGTCTTATAATTTGAACAGGTCCATTGTATTTTCGTATCATTTCTGCTATATTTAAATCTACATAAGAACGCACAACCTCTTTGACCAATAATGCCCATGATGTTGGCATTTGATTTTGAGCTATTGGCAGCAGATCATCAAAGGTTGCATCCAATATCTGTTATTCATGAATACATAAAAACTACTTTTTTTGGCACAAAATTAATAAATTTATAATAACTTCATGATTTTATTTATGAATTACTTAATTAAAGAGATAATTATTGATGATTTACTCATCAAAAGTGTGTTTCATTGCAATCTCTCTCCTAAACTACAAGAAGTAGGAGGTTGAAATTTCGTACATAGGTAGAAGATAGTGAAACAGTGCTCTAAGTAAAATTTGTTTTGAAATTGTAATAGTAGTTTTTTAATTATCACCATAAAATGACAAGGCAGACAATGTGATGATAAACATTTTTTTTCAATTAACTTCTTATTTTTTAAAAAATAAACTTTATTTTGAGACACCACCTTGTTTATTTACGATAGTTTGTTTGAAATAGTTTGTCACATTAAAATCTATACTTCGCTCAGCTCAACACGCCATGCATAGTAAAGAGGCAGTTCCTAGTTATTAAAAATGTAGATAATGGTAAAATAAATCACCAATAAAATCTTATAATTACCAAAGCCTTGACTTCTGGATAAGTGATTGCTGCCCAAGTTGCTACATATCCTCCAATGCTCCATCCAAATAAGACAATATCTTTAGTCTCAAAAGCTAGCTCATTAATTGCATACTGCATCACAACATCAATAGCATTTTGTTCTTGAGATGGAAAGGGAATACCCTAAAATATAGGTATCCATAAATATGAACAGTCTTAATGATTTAAACGAAATTGGTACAGCTATCATTTTAATACATATCAAACCATTTCATTGATATTAGACAAAACATGTACACTCATAAAAAAAACACCATCATTTATCGAAAAACCAACAATATAGTAAAGAGTTTAACTTTAAGTGATAGATAAAACCAATTTTCACACACACTATATCTTAGTGCATTGATAAAAATATATTAAACATCAATTAACATACGAAAAAAATTCTCATACTGTTATAAGAAAAAAGGTAACTTACAGTACTTGCAGCAAAACCTGGATGGTTCCAACCCAATGAAGAGTATCCAGCTTTGATTGGAGTATTCATGATACCAATTTCATAAAACCCTGAATTGCCTTCACAACATATCACCAAAATGTTTCCCCTGTCAGTCAAGCCTCTATTATCAATAAACATTGTGTCAATAGAATTTCCATCAGCACTTTGTAGTTTAGAACGTTTTCCATCAAAAACTTCAACAAGTTGTGCTCTCCCCAAATTTAACAACCTTGCTAAATAAATCACAAAAAATCTTAAATGTTCAGTAATTAATAAATTAATTGTAATTAACATAAATATAATTACTACTTACACAGTGATATTTGGATAAGACTGAGAGTTCCTGGATAAATAAGCCTCAGTCCAAATGTATGGACAGCTGCAAATGCCAATATTTGGGTAGCTGTTCTCTTATAAATAGGTAAATTTGGATTTGCACATTGTTGAAATGGGTTGGAGATTACCCATGTACTGCTGAATAATGAAATACATAAAATAAATTGAGTATTTGTTACAGATATGAAAGAACAATCACATAAAATTTACCTTTTTGTTGGGGGAACAGTATAAGAAACAGGCCATTTATAGAACTCAAAATCATACTTTCTTATTGATTCTAAATAGGTTTTAGAATCACTTGTTGTATTATTCAAGACCTTCAAAAATTCTATGTATTTTGGATTTGTAGCTCTACCAAATGCTCTTATGATTAATGATAAAGCTACAAGCCAACTAAATCCTATGAATAAAGGAGTTATAGTTTGTATCTTCTCTAAAGTATAAAGCTTTTTCCTATAAATATACATAAAAATTAAGGGAGATGTGTATAAACTAATACTTCTTAACGCATTTACCTGAAAAAAAATAAATCTTAAATCCCTTTATGTTGGTATAATAATAATATATTTAAGTAATATATTATATAATAT
>DWHU01001927.1:0-11071 GCA_018247975.1 Parides photinus
TACGTAAAGTGAATATTTGTGCATGTGTAACAGTATCAAAGCAATAAAAGTTATATACGAGGAGGTAAAGTCTTTTACAACCTAATAGTAACGATAAAAACTAAGCCAGACAACTGTTGGCGGTCACTGTGGCCGAAACCGGATATGAGAGTAGTAGTAGCAGTTCAATAACTTGCACATCCTAAAAATTGGAGAGTTACAACCATGCACAGATCTCCGCAGTGGAGGAGACAAAGGAGCAATCGCACATCCACATACAAGAGACAGTCAGTTTAATAGTAGTAAGTAATTTAAACAAGAATGTTAAGTCCAGAATATCTCTACGATGCTTTAAAGAAGTAATCCCAAAGTAAATAAGTCTATAAGAATATGAAAATTTATACTTTATCACACACCCGATTTTAAAATATTTTCTTTTGTTTTATTTATACAGGTTCTTAGGAGATGGATAAGTCATCTGGAATATCAAAAACTTATTCATACTTTTAAAAATATTTTAGTTTTTCTATAGAAAAAATGTAAATTGCAGCGAAATAAATCCATGGATCGTTTCAAAATTGCAACATCAAAGAATGTCGTGCGGCGAAATGTCAGTGACGTCACGCCGCCGCGTTCTCGTTATTTTTATTTCGCAATTTCCAGGATATCTTTTCCGTTCTCGGCTTTACTTCTCAAAAATCAAAATTACGTAACGTATGAAAAGGAACCGCGATGGATAATCAGTACTATTACAAGTTGATGGCTAGCTATCTGTCTAAACGAAATTGCGACGAGTCTTTCATGCGTTACTTCTTCGGTAAGAACGCGACAAAAAAGACACCCGAGGAGTTGGAGCGAGCGGACGAGCGCAAGCGGCGGCTGCAGCGCGAGCGCTCGCGCCGCTACCGCGCGCTGAAGAACGCGCGGCGGCAGCACGAGGGGGCGCGCGACGCAGCCGAGGGGGCGCGCGCGCGCCCGCGGACGGCGCCCGAGGACGAGCTCAGCGACGCGGACGAGCCGCCCACGCTCTGCGACCTCACCTACCACGACAAGTGGCGAGAGCAGGGCGCCTCGTCCGACTGCGCCTCCGACGACAACTCGGCGCACTCCGCCTGCGAGCTCAAGGAGGCGGCCCTCTCCGGCGACGTGTCACTCAACCTCACGGAGTTTCTGAGCTCCCCCAACGCGGAGTTGGACTATCCGACGGTCCACAGCCTCATGTTTCATTGGTTGCAGACGTAACGAGCTGATCCTAATATAATACAGTACTGCACACTCGGTGCGCTGGAGCATTGGCCCACATTCTATTGACACTGAACGCATGCTAAATTACAAAAGTATTTTCAGGTTCATTATCTCTAACCTGACTTGGCTCCAACTTATCCAAGGGAAATGACTACCGCAAGAGGTATCACACAATCGTAGTCTAACACATATCAGAGTTAGGGTCATTGCTTCCATACTATACAATAATACAATAATTTCACATGTCAAGCAAGAGCCGTCCTGCTATAATCTGTAGAGTGAAGGTATGTACTTTAGTTATTTAGCTGTAATGGGGTGTGGTTGCAGGAGCGGGGTGTTCACTCAGCTCACTTCATTAAATATTGTGTATTTTCCAAGTTTTCATATTAAGACTAAAATGTGTCTATCCAATAGAGGCCTTCTTGTTTTATGTTACTTTATTCATTTTGCTAATTTTAGCAGTTATAAAATTGACAACATAGAAAAAGTTTCGGCACATACAATATTTCAATTTGGTTGTGATGTTGTTTCAACACTCCCGCATGGAACATGGTTATAATAGGTGATAGAATATTCCACTAGACAATAAGTTGTTGTTAAGTTGCCATATCCTAATGTTTAGATACTCAACTATACATACATTATATATGCATATAGCATGAGATAGAGTATATGCCTATAGTTTGTGATATGGAAGAATTTACATTTGAGTGAAGTCTACAAAGTTAGCTGTAATGTGAATGTAGGTTAAGGTAAAACTTGTTGGCACTAGTCAGTGCTGCATTTGCTCTTCTGCCATGGGGTCATGGGCCATATCACTACATTAAGTGCAATGCACAACATTCCTGTATGACAGTGTATATCTTCTCAATGCCTGGCCTGTGAGCCTACTTACTTTGCTTATTCTATTTATTTATGATGTTCAAAACATATAATTCATTCATTTAGGACAAACAAACATTCCTTAAATTATTTGGTCTGTGGTCATAGGGCTGACCACTCATACTAGTGTTGTGTGATATATCAAAATGTCCTTTGTTCTGTTCAGTGCAAAACTTCTTTCTTTTAAATTCAACATTTCCTCATGCATTCCAGCCTCGTCTATACATTCAATGTTCACAAAGTTGGTTTGCTGATGTTGCACAGCATACACATTACAGAGTTATACATGTCTTGGTAACAGTACATTTTTCCATTTAATGAAATACTCAAAACAATCTGACTAAGCTCTCTGATGATTTCTCTGCCCTAGAATGCTTACTGGTTAGGCTATATGTAATGACTCGAGTATAATATAAATCTTGTAAACATGTCATGTGTGTGTGTGATGTACAGCTTCTTAGGGTTGTTGCATTACACATGCACTAACCAGCTCTTAAGTGTTGTGGTATATTTTGGAATGTTCAGTTAGTAATGCATCACTAAGCCCAGGAAGTCCTCATGTGTGGAATTCAAAAGCAGAGATATTAACATCATACAACTATTCTATGTAAGTACTACAAAGTGCTTTTAACAAACAATGAAAATAATTTATTGATACACAAACATTATTTACAAATAATCTTTTTAAATCATGTGGAGGAAGGACACAGTATATTTAAAACATTTCTCTGCTTTCATGTAAGAATGGTACTGGGCAATTGGTTCTTATTTCTACTACATGCAAAGTAATGTTTAGTTTTGATATCTCGAGAGTATTGAGACAAGAAAACTTATCATCATGCACAGTTTGGAGCTGTAGATTCGTAATCTTTAAAAGCTCTTATGTGTTGTGGACACCGTGTAGAACAGTGTGCCACAGAGAATGTCCCCTCCTCTACTTGTATAAATAAACTTTACTTCAGTAATAAAATGTGTCATTTTAATTGAATGAAAGTTTATTCAAAAGAAATACAGAACAATATCCTGAATCCACACTGTGTTAGATAAGCCTTTTTACTTCTAATTGAGTTCATTGGTTGGCCATTGACGATTTTATGGTTTTTGTTTAATAAACATTTTGAGTAACAAAAAATTAAAGGCCATGCCAACGCGTGAATTCCACACAATTGGCCACTGGGTGCAATTAGTTTATAAGTTTAAATGATGTAATAATATTTTACGAATATTAAGAATTAATATTTAGAGTGAAACATCCGCTGATTAGTTCGACGATTTGATTGATATTAGACTCAAGTTTGCTTCCACACTTTATTAACTGCTGTGCCACGATGTCTGTGATGCGCACAATATAAATCTTCAGTTGTTCATGATATTAAGTGAGAGTGAGATCAGAATTATTAGAAATTGTGAATGTGTTGTCTCACAAGACCCCAACTAAGTGACACGGTTATTAGTTTCGGCTGTTTCATTCATCATTTTTGCCTCGTACGATGAAGCTGAGAGAGGTGTGCCTTGAACTTTGTTGTCATGAAAATGACTCTAAAGAAAACTCCAGTGCATATCTCACTCCTAGAGGCTATGTGCCTTCAACAAGATATATATGTAATCTCGCATAGTTTAGGAACTGTAAGGTAGTGCCATATTAAAGAGCTTCCTATTTTTTATAGATTTTTTAATTAACACCTGTAATTTACAACAAAACTTCTGATCCTGGTACTTTGAGACAAGCACATAAACTATATGGATACGGCGCCGGCAAACATGCTAGTGACGAGCACTAACAAAGGTGAGCAACAGTGGCCCCGGATCCACTGCCAGCAGCGACAGCGACGCCCACTCGAGAGCGCGTTTCCCCACTGTCGATGCCCACGGCAGCTTCATCGTGCGCCAACGTCCAAATTTGGCGCTGGCCGCTACCATGGTCGGTCTTGATATTTAAAATTAATAAATAATTGTTTTTTAGATCTGAAGGACAGGAAAGTTTTACTTTACAAAGAGCTATACAATGACAGTTTACTTTTAAATTTATACAAAAATATTATTGAGCTTACATATTGAAATGAAAGCCAAGTTTTACTTAAAACAGGGCGGGGACGGTAATTGCTGTTCGCGTTACGATTAATGAATTCAGCGTAAGGAGGACGCTGGCCAGCCAACTGGAAACCCTCGCCAGCGGAGCGGCGCCGCGAATTCTTGAGTTTTTTCAAATGTAAAAGTTAATGCGTCGGCGGTGCGGCTGCGGGCGGCAGAGCGGCGTGCGCCGGCGCCGTGGGCGCGTGCGCCGCCGGCCACGCTCCACACGGACATGAGATTCTGTACCATGTACAAAATTACTTATGTATCCAGGAAGAAAAAGGTATCTTACTCGTTGAAACACCTTGCACTATGATCATTTGCTGAAAGCACATCCTCACAATGCTTCACCCTTATTTCGCTTCATCTAATTCAGTAACTTCCTCCATCAGCGCATTTTTAATGAGTGTAGACAATGGAAACTTAAGCCCTCCTTTTGGCTTTCGATTGCAAATTCCAATGAAGTCATCTGCATTTAATGAATAAATCATTGCACCACGCAGGTTATGCTTATTTATGTACTTCACTTTTTCCAATACGCTTTGAGGTGTATCAAATGACACCCACTCTTTGCCTCTTTGAAGGTATGGTACTTTTGCATCAGAATCAAAAGTTAAAACAACTTCGTTTCTAAACTCATCAATGAATTTGCATATATCTGGATAATTCACAAACCCCAAACCTCCCAGATTACCATAATTAGAAGCAGGGCTTCCCACTCCTCCGTTATTTGTATTAACTAATTTATATGTGTGTCCATATGTAGGAATTCCCACAACAATTTTGTTCCGTTCCAATCCTTTTTCGAGAAACAAATGTATAGTGTAGTTCACATTCAATGTGCTCAAATACATATGTTCAGAACTTCTGTGATATAGTGGAGAGTTCAGACCAGTGAATGGGGTGTACTTGGAAAAAGTATGGAAGTCATATGTCATGACATTCACATAATCTACATAGAGGTTAATTTGGTCAATATCATAAGCTGTATTCACAATGGTTTCCGGAGCAGCCACAGCTACAGTTAACAAATAATTCCTCTTCTCATGAATAAATTCCATTCTTATTTCACGGAGCAGTTGTGAAAAGTGTTGACGTTCACGTTTATGAACTCTTCTTCCAGCCACATCATGAATATTAGGAAACTCCCAATCTAAGTCTACACCATCCAACGAATAATTTCTTAAAACATTTTTGATACTTTTTATAAACAATTTTCTTGATGCATGGTCCACAACCATCTCAGAGAAGCCATTATCATTATGAGCTCCCCCAACAGAGAGCAGAACTTTTAATTTGAGATTATTCTTCTTCAGCAACATAATATCTTCCAGAGTTTGATATTGATTAGTTTCTAAATAAATTGTTTTATTTATGATTCGTGCAAATGCAACATTTATATGGGTGCAGAGGTGTGGATGAATGTCTGAGGGCATTAATTGGTTTGAATCTTTCTGTGGGGGTGTATTGTAATAACAGGACACAACCTTCTCTTCAATCAAATGATTATTAGGCGTGAGTAGCTTTGCACATTCATCATGGAATTTCCCAACATTACGCTGAACAATAGGCCTTTTAGAGAGGTTTTCTGTCAAAAGGAGCACTGTGTAAAATATTGCAATTAACACAGCCATAGCCACTATCGGTTGCAAAAACAAACGTATGCTTCTAAATGGTAGTCCATCTTTTTCATGTGACCATGACGATGTTTCATCTTTATACAAAGTATTTAACAAATCTTGCGCGGTTTCCTTTTCTTCATTTGGTGCAGTCATTTTTAAACGGTAAGTCGATCTGTATTACTATCTTCTTGCACAATTCACTCGTAAACAGAACAATTTCTTTGCGTATATGTTTAGGAACTGGTAGCCCGGTGCACTTCTCACAGGGTTTATTTATCAAATGTACGCAGTACATACATAAGTACATAGGTGTTTCTGTTATTGACGTGAGCTTTGTTCTTAACACGAATTCATTTTCAAACACAAGGTCAAACAGCCACTTCCTACAAAACAATTCTTTTCTTAACTTTCACAAAGATTTGTTTGATTCATAATTTTTAAATTGATCAAAGCACAACAATAATCTTTAGTAAAAACTTGCTATTTATTCCTTAAATCTATATTTTGTTATAAAAAATTAATATAATTTTGCGTATTTCGAAACGTTTGAACTAGTTGTGTTTTCGGAGCATGCTTTACGATCTTTGAGGTAGATAAGATAATGTTATTCTTACAAAATATAAGCCTTTTTTTAAGTAATGACTTTAGGAAATCTTAATTCCTATATAATTTTTCCAAGATAATTTCCTACAATGATGCTTCAATTACATTACATCGACTTAAGTAAATTGTTTGCTTGTGACGTCACAATGCCCATAACGCCTGGTCTTGAAAAGTTTTGACAGTTGACAGGCGACATGTAATCTAACAAGTGAAGAATTGAGTAGATTGTATGTACGTAGATATTTCCTTTCTTACATTTATCCAACATGTGATTATTTTAAACCTAGAAATGCATGTAAATAAATGTATACAGAACACAAAATAATATTTTGTTAATAATGGATTGTGCACCTGTGAATCACTATGAAAAACAGCTGTATGCTGTGTTTAAAACCTTCGACGTAGATAACGAAGAAGCCCTAGACAAGTCTGCCGTACTAGAGTTGTGTGATGCCTTACAGCTCGAAGATCGCGGTGTGACGCTTGTGGAGACATTATTCGAGAGACGCTCCGGGCGTGTCACCTTCACGCAGTTCCGCAACGGGCTGTTGTCCGTGCTTGGAGCCGGCGAACCAGCGCCTCTACCACTGACAGCAGCTGTATCGACTACCACCGTTCATGTGACGCCTTCTACCCATAGCGACGAGGAGTCGTCAGGACGTGAAGTCGCACCCAAGTTTGTATTTGGCTCCAAAAAATACGGGCGGCGATCGCGACCGCAGCACGTCGCGTCCGATGCGGCACCGCGGCCACGAGTGGCATCCGACTCGCGCATTGACGGAGAACGTTGCAGGCAACGGGAGAGGTGTAAGCGTAGCTCGTCTGCTATGGAGAGTCGCACCTCGGCGGCAGTCGGAGGCGCCGATGAACCTATTGTCGGGCACCTGGAACACAACAGAGTCGTCGACCGCGAAAGCGCGCTGTCGCTATGTCGCAGTCTGCAGATGTCCGGCGTAAGCAGTCGTGTTGTGGACGGCGTATTCGAAGACATGTCTACCGACGAGATCACCGTTGGGGATTTTTTTGACCGACTGAATGTTTCGCTCAGTTCGTCAATAGCGGCGTCGATGGATGACGCCGCAGCCATGGCACACGATGCTCTTTCAGGTTCCAGAGAGAATGTGATGGAAGATGCGTTATCTAGTGATGCCGTAGTGGAAGCGTGGGAGCGCGCCGGCGTGCAGCGGCCGCGGCGCTTACTTCTGGAGTTGGGCTTCTCTTCGGCAACCGTGCGGCCGACGGAGCTCGAGCGCGCGCTCGACGACGAGCTGCTGGCGCTGACCGCGCCCGCCGACGGCCAGGCGGACGCGCGGAACCTTTTGTGCTCGGCGTCGCTGGCCCTGTCGAGGCTGCGCTCGGAGCAGGCCGAGCGGCGCGCGGGCGTCGCCGCCGCGGAGCGGGACAAGCTGCGCGCCGACCTCGCGGCGGCCAACCGGCGCGCGCGACTGCTCGCCCAGGATGTCGATGAAAATCACGCCCGAATGGAAGCCGAACTGAAGTCCAGCATGCGCCAAGTGGAGCTCCGGCATGCCGAGGCGGCGCGAGTTGCGGCCGCTGAAGCTTCCGGCGAACGCGACCGCGCTGCGGCGGCTCGCGCGCTGCTGGAGCAGGAGATCGCGCGCCGCGCGGACGCCGAGCTGCGGTTACGAGCCGAAGTAGCGAACCTCCAGGAGCGGGTCAAGGACTCGGAGTGCCGCCTCACTGCCGCAGAAGAGAGAGCGCAGCAAGCGGAGCGGGAACGGGCGCGCCTCGCCGCCGAGGGCGAACTCGCGAAGGAGGGCAGCGCCCGGACGGCCGAGGCCTCTCGCCTCACCGCCTCCCGCCTCGAGGCCGCGCTCGAAGACCTCCGCCTCGAAAATAAATCGCTGCGAGACCGCAACGACGAGCTGTGCGCCGAGCTGGAGGCGGCGCCGCGTGCGGGCGCAGGGGGCGGCGCGGCCTGGCGGGACGAGGCGCCTCTCGATGCGTCTCTTCCTCGTCACGTTCCTTGTGTAAGACCAAGACCACTTCTAAATATTTTCTACTTTGTGCTATAACAGGAGCGTTGGGAAGTAATGTAATCGGTTTCTGTTTTCAGGATTGCGATTCGGCGTCACCGGTTACGGGTCAGAGCATGCAGAGGTCAGAAGCGGACAATACGCTGCGTAGTATAGCAAGGAGTATTCGCGATTTACCTTTACTTTTAGATGGTAAATGTGAAACGTGTTCAATGGTCGCACGCATCGTCGCTACATTGGAAGAAGAGGTGGCGGACGGCGAGGCGGGGGTAGGTGCGGGGGCGCAGCCCCGCCGCTGCCCGGGCGCCGCGCGGCTGGCGCACGCGCTGGAGGCCGCGGCGCGATCGCACGCGGAGGAAAAAACTCAACTAGTAGCCGTCGTGAGGTACGTGCGTCGTGCGGTGCGACGGGGACACTGTTTGGTGCAAGCTTGCCGTTCGGAAAGTGATTTAGCACCAGGTTAACGCTGAGCAGCCTCCCCACCACTTCCTCTCGAACGATCATCATGTCATATGATTTTTAAATTTTCATAAACAGCAGTGTTTGCTGCAGCGGCTTCTCCGTTGCCACTGCCGGGTTGTTCAAAGTCTTTTTACAAACTTCTGTTCCAAATCTTTTCTTACAGTGAACTAGAAGCTTCTCTTGATCAGCTGAAGGGGGACTACGATAAATGCGAGGAGTATTGGTCGAGTAAGCTGGAGGAGGAGCGGGAGATGTTTAACGAAGAACAGCGCGCTGGCGACGAACGTCTGGCGGAGCTGGTGGGGAAGATTAGTGAGTACGAGCGGCAGTTCGCGCGTGCGCCTCTGCCGACCATAGAGGAGTGCGCCGCACTGGAGCAGCAGGTCATGGCTCTAGAGGAAGAATTCGCCGTCTACCGCCGTGACCAGGAGGCCGAGAATGCGGCGCGAGTAGATGAGTTGGCAAAAGCTAGAAAACGCATGGAGGAGCTGGAGAGGGACTTACAAGCTGGCGGAGGACGCGACGCCGCCGCGCACTCCGCTCCCTCCCGGCCTCCTGTGAGTACGCTTCGAACGTGAACCGCCACCCGCCAATCACTGCGGTTGTTGTACGTTTAATAAGAATTCGTTTGCTCGTTTGCTCGATCGGTCGATCGGTCGATCGGTCCTCTGCGGCGGCGTCAAGTCGCGCAGTGCACCTTGCTGACGTAACACGATTGTTTAGATTCAAGTTCACGAAATGTTGGGTGTGGGTGTGGGTGTGGGTCGGATTCCACACACGCCTTCAAAGTATTAGAACGCATTTTTTGGAAACGATTTCTAAAATTTTTTCATTAGTGGATCCGTCTTTAAATGCCTGATGTTATTGTTCCCGCACATCACTATAATTCAATTTAAACAAGAATAGTTAAATAATAGTGGGATCCTACAATGAAAATACAATACGAGTTGAGTAAGAAGAATACTTGAAAATTTTGTTATTGAAAACATAGGCTCATTGTTATTATTCCCCTCGGTCGCATCTGAACACGAGCCGAGCTGAAAGCGCCCGCTTCAAATTACTCCCGAATGTGTGGCGATAGTTTAATATCAACTCTAAACATATAAAACTAACAGCGGCTCACTGTGTATTTGAGAAAGTTGCATTTTTACAATGTTGTAGTTATTGACTCGTATTTAAGTGTACCGCCGACAGCTGACGCCAGTGCACGCATTCACTCGAGTCGGACCTTTGGGAAACTTCGACATATCTTTTACTCCCAAGGATGAAAAACTCATCTTCCTTGCGATCGTGTACGTCGAAAACCTTTGTCCAGTCGATGATAGCGTTTTCGGTGGTAATAAGTTAGACTAGTTTAAGACGATGTGCCCGATGCTGTAGCGGTATCAGCTCCACATACACACGGAGTAACAGTAGCTGGCGATCTGTTCGCAGGGCTGCGGGTCGTGCGCGTCGTGCGGGTCGTGCGCGCCGTGCGCCGCGTGCGCGTCGTGCGCGTGCGTGCGCTCGGCGGCGGCGCTGCGGGCGCGCGCCGCGCGTGCCGAGCGCGCCGCGCAGCGCCTGGCGGCGCGCCTGGCCGCCGCCGACCTGCTCGTCAAGGACCTCTACCTCGAGAACTGCCGCCTGGCGCACCGGCCCCGGCTGCCTTGACACCGCGCGCGCGGCCTCGCCCGCCCCCGGCGTGCTATAATTAATGTTTGTTAACGCGCCCGCACCTGCTCATTTATTGCAACTTATGATATTATCAATTACTATGTTATCGCAAACGATTACAAGCAAGTGCGGGCGTCCAGTGCGGCCGTAGCCCGTAGTCGGAGCCGATGCGAGCACAGCTCATCGATTTAGATGCGGACGCGCTAGTGCCTTGTTGTATTTAAGAAACCAGTTAGTATTAAGTGCAAAGCAATAGCGTTCCGGTATCAACACGAAAACTCATCAGCGCCAACGTAACGGTGGTTTTGAGAACGCGACGTGAAGTGCGGACGTCAACCTGCGCGCCGCCGGCTGTATGTATATATACAGTACATGTAATACATATAAAGCACGCCACTTGTACAGTGACTTGTAAGTAATTAAATTTTGATCAGTTTGCATTGGTTTCTTTGTCGATCCACCCTCCTTATCCCCGCGATTTTTTTTTGGATAATGATATCCACTCGTTCTCCTGTAAAAAGAAGATAATCAGCGGCGTAGGGCCGGGAGTGGCCG
>DWHU01001928.1:0-11065 GCA_018247975.1 Parides photinus
CCCCCCCCCCCCCGCCCCTTTGCCCCGCGTCCGCCCGCCCGCGCTCTCCCGGTGTCGCCCGATAGTAAACAAACGCATGTGGCTCGCTCGAGTAGTCCGACCGGTGTTCTCGCACATGCCGCTCCGCTCGCCTCTCTTGGTATTTTTAACTCGTTCCGCAGTTCGATGCCCGTTCGTTCGCCGAATCGATATGCATAACACCGTCCTTGGAAGTTTCTTTATGTGAAATTCAATGTGTTTATAGTTTAGCAAGTTAAGTTTCGAAAGGAAACTTTCGCCGGCGGACCCGTAAGTTACAAACTTGTTTTGATCTAAATACGCTCGGCCTCGTTCGGCCGCTTTAAAATTTGAATTTTTCTATTCACTTTTGTCCGGTGGTCAGTATGTTTGATCAATAACGTCTAGCAATTTCATTTATATAGAAATTGCCTCAATAAAGAACGCTTTATAACGGTCAATAAACTTGTGCGAATGGAAGCAATTTGACCTTCTACTTTATGGAGGAATCGGCAATATCTTCATGTATCTTAATAAGCAAGGATAATATAGCCGCTTATGAACTCAACTGTAACTGTCCCACTGTTAGTTTGTCTATTGTCGGAGACCGTCTTCGAACGAGTTACAGCTGCGCTTATTTCTGGCGCTAAACGGTTATATGGAAACATTATTGTAATCCGGTTTTTAAAACGTCTCTATCTAGTACAACAATTCAAGTCGAACAACACATTTTCGTCCTGTGAAAATGTACCTAACCATTGCATGCCTATGTAACTAGCCTATTTTATTTTAAGTAATTGTCATGCTACTTAATAGCGCATTAAATAAAAGAAAGTTTTATTTCTTAATATATAAATATAACACCGAAGCGTAAGTGAAACGTTTAAATGTCAAGGAGAAAGTTACCCCTCTTCAATTTATTTGCTAAATTGTGACAAAGATGCATGGGCGTTATATTAACTGGGGTCTGGAAACAATCCTGCGGGTAATTGACGTGTTGTCTCGTCCTTACCTTACTTTGTATGGAGCTTTTATTAACATTAACAAGTTTTGATTGTAACTACATTTTTTGCTGATATTTTCTTATAATAATCAATAAGACTCTTTATAACACAACTTAAGTAATTTATTACTAAAGTTGTGTAATAAATGACTAAAGTTGTGTTATTTTACTTTATAGTTGTGTAAGTTTACATTCGGTTATTAAAATTATTTACTATCCTATGATAGCAGTTATTTATCTATAGAAAGTTTTAAGCAACAATCAGTTACTGAAACGTAAATGATTTGTATTGAATGAGAACATATTTCGATCGAAACGAAACGTTGATGGCAGCTCGGAATCGTTCGAAGCGTCATTCGCTTTTACGATACTAGAAAGCTCATCTTAAATTTTGCACGATCTCTTATTTCCTTGTAGGAGGACGACGTTATTTATTCAATGGGCGTATCGAATCGTTGATGCAGCGAGCTTCCTCAAACTGAATTTGGTTAACAAATGCTTCGAAATTAATCCAATAACCGTCGTTTCTAATCTATTATATCTAAAGGTCATCGATATTATATATGCAACATTGATATCGTTTACGCTATTTCATCCAAATACTCTTTTTGTACGTGAATATAACTTTATCAAAAGGATGAATATAAGTTACTCATTATTGTTAAAAAAACATTTCATTTGGGGAATCGAACATGTATAAACGAAATGATCTTCGTTACAAATTAATCATTGGTTAAAGTCTTTTGCCCGTCGTTAAAAAGCGACACTGTATTATCTATTATGTGTCCTGTTACGACAAAATTTAATTTTCCCTTTTTAGTCTCTTCCAGATTTTAAAATATATTGACCAGAAATTTGATAACACCTGAACATATGCAGATAAGTTCACAAGTGTTGCTAACTTATGTATCAGTAAATTTGTAGTCTGGTAGGTGAAATGTTGAATAAAAACTTATTTATGTAGTATTATTGTATCTGAAGTATACATTAACAGTTTATAAAAATACATGTATTCATACAAGTAATATATTGAACATATATACTGCGCTTTATGTACAGAGCCGTACATAAGTTGTGCTTACACAGTTCTATTTTTATGCCCTAGCCTACTAGTCCGTTCGTGAAAGCCACAAACCTTAAAAAAAATGTTAAAACAAATTTTTAAATTGCGAAAGTTAGTTGCGGGTAAGGTATTGAAAAAAGAAAACAAATTTTTTTAAGGATAATTATTTTGATGCTGTAGTTTAGCCAGTCTTTTGTGCAGACCCAAATGTTATAAGCGAAAAGATTTTTAAAAGCTCTTTGAATATTTGAGAATTTTTGTAAGAACTGTCGTATTGTATAGATCAGAGTATTGGGCAAGTAAGAAGAAGGATGAGAAATAATTGCATGCAGCTGAGATGAGAATGTTGAGGTGCATGTGTGGAGTCGCAAGAATAGATAAGATTAGGAATGAGTACATAAGAGGAAGTTTGAAAGTGGCACCTGTGGTAGAAAAGGTGAAAGGAAGTCGTATGTCGTGGTGGATGTTTTAAAGAAAGTTTTTGATGTGAATGTGGTTCGTTGGAGAGAAAGAGGAAGGCCAAAAAAACGATGGATGGATTGTGTGAGAAACGATATGCAGTGTAAGAGGGTAAATGTTGAGTTAGAGTCGGACAGGAATGCATGGAGAGGACTGACATACTGCGCCAACCACAAATAAATTGAGAAATGGGCAGGACAATGATGATGAATACTTGAGAATTTGCTATAATATAACATAACATTTATTCCATATTTTTCATAAAAAATTATATTGTAAAATGAATTTAGCGTAATACAAATGATGCTATCGGAATAATACAAGAGTACTTTAGACTCAGTAGACGACGCGAAACAGTAATTGGTAACGCAGCAATGAACTTAAATAATACGAGGTCTACCTTCAGCGTTCATGTTAATTTCACGGCCAGACGACACACGAGAAAGGAAGTTATCAAACAGTAATAAAAAGACGAATCGTTAAAGTTAGCGTACGTTATCACCCAGTTAAAACTCCCCAAGTCTTTCCACGTACGTACTAAAACGGTACGTACTAAAACCTATGCGAAGTTCGACTTTTTATTTATGTGGCAAAATTTCAATAACGTAAAATACAATATTATCAACGTTTACGAATGGCTAGTTATATATAATATCCTACTGATATTAAAAGTTGTGGACAATTCAGTTGTCCTGAATATAGATAACAAAGCGTATGCAAAACTTTATGAGCTGGTAAACAATTTGGCAGATATAACAAAAATCATATTGTTCATAAAGAAAATCATGTCGTTCAAAATTCATGAATCCATAGTGTAATAGTCGGGTACGGAATATTGTTGCCGTCACTGCAATAGAGATTAATAATACGATGAAATTTACTCTAAAACGGACTTGGAAGATGTCACTCCTTAAGTCTTGTTTGAAAGACTTCACACGAACACTGATCTCTGCCAGCTACGCGTCAGCGTCAAAACTTATCGGTTTCGGAATATAACAGTAATACGTCTACGTTTACTCGATCTAGATAAGTTTTAATGGAATTTGAACTTTGCCCCGGTTTTGTGATTGTGTAACAACAATGAAAATTTTATTTGATCTGCTGTAAACAAAATTGTATTCAATATCGCGTTAATTTTCATCGAGACTATCACTAATAAGAATATCATCTTTGCGATAAAAGTATTTGAAATTGTAACATGGAATACTAGGTTATAAGCAAATTTTTACAACGTGAAAATTCTTATTTAGGGAAGTTTATATGTACATGAATAATTTTATAATGTTTATGCTATATTTATATATTATTTTGTCATTAACCACCTCCAACAGTCAACTCTTTCAATGTAAATTCGCTAACTACTGGGAAGTTTCAGATTCAATTATGTAGTCACAAAAAATTTTGTGTTTGGACATTTTGTAAAAAAAACTCTTTATGATAAATTTTAAACCTAACTGTCACAGATTAAACCGAGATTTTTTTTTAAAAAAAAGTAAAAACTCCGAACATTAAATGAGGCCAACCTTTGGATAGGTTTATTTCTATTCTACTAGCTTATTTCTAATAAACTTCGTATATTTTATAAGTACGCAATATTAAAAGAAGGCTTCGAAAAGTGGTAGTTTTTTTTGATATAAACTTTTATTTTATATTTGAAAGAGTCAATAAATCGTATAATCTAATTCAGCTCTCGTATTCCGCCGACCCGTTTTCAGTTGCAACTGAAGCGCGACAAATTTATGTTTCCGTTGCTCCGGAATTAAAAGGAATATTAGATTTGATTGATTGAAGTTGTCACAGGTACAATGAAATTATGTTTACAGATCCTTCAATGTGTAATTTATGTAGGCCTATGCAATGTTTTTTTTATCATCATCATCATCATGCTGGACGAAGGCCTCGCCCAAGGAACGCTACCGTTGCTCCCGCATCCAGTTGCTACTTGCCGCCTCACTAAAGCTTTTGCTTTAACATAATGATTTAAAGAGTTTTTAGATGAAACAACATTTTTTTTCTCAAACTATGCGTTTATATTACTGATGGTTACGGGTGACAACCGTGGATCTTTCAAGATCATTACCAGTAGAAGTTATTTTATGAATTAGCCACGAACACAAAAGTCAAAGTAACAAAATTAAGAAATACACTAACTCACTTTTTAATTAAAATTTTTTCAACTGTAGTATGTTCAAATACGTCGTTCACCAATTTCTTCGGCGTCCCAACAGAGCAATGAAACTAATTTCTGTAAGATGTTTGTAAGACATCTTCGTTCTCAAGTGAAAATGACTTGATATATAAAGTTCTTTTCATGTCGACATTTGTTAGGCGGGACACGTACCGGCTGTAAAAGGTCACGCTTCAACAGTGCTACTTGCTACTACGCGACTCCCCGGACAGACTCGCAAATAGTACCTCAGGGAAATCACATTCTCGCAATGTAATCTATTTATTTACCACCCGCTCTTAACATTGCTCACAACTCGCTAAATTTGTTAAGCTTTCAAATTGTGTTAAAACTTACAAAGTTGTCATTTGATTTACAAGGGACGGTTCTGTTCATTTCTGTAATAAAATATACAGGATCAATAAAGTACTCGCAATACTATATTATACATTTTATTCTGCTGGGAATGTGCCTGCGAATAGGTACTAAAAGTATATTGTACATCTACATTCGCTAAAGTAGATAATGTTTTCGGTCGGATTATTGTGACCTTCATATTGTTCCAACAGTCTATACTGCATATAGTTCTGAGCGAAAATACCTGTATTAATGTTGAGGCAAACCGGCGCTCTCCTCGGCATTAAAAAGAAAGGCATCCGACATTTGCAAACGGAATGTTTAAGTACGATATAAAAAGAAACAAGAAAATGTTTTCGATAGGGCAATTATTAGATTTACATTTTATATAATTAAATATAAATCTGAACATTAATAGAAAATTACATTTTGTTTATCCGTTTAGTCAATTTGAAGGCTTAATTTCATTACCGTTTACATGTGAACAATATAGGTTATGACCGTCTGTAATCAACTACAATCTCCCTATTAGCAAAAAAATACATCTTTATCAAATGAATTATATCTTTAGTATGGTTTTGCCTAGTATTATATCATTCTCGTGAATTGTGATAGTTTTAACTGTATTTCTACAAGGCTGCGTCGTGTACCGTACACAGACAATGCCAAAGCGGTATTATCTTGCTACATTTCACTTGCTCCATTCCAATGTTTAATGTCTTGCTTTTAAGACATTTCAGAGGCAATTTCAGTATTATATTCTATAAAAACGTTATTTGTTCAGATAATAACTAAATTTCTTCCATGACTGCGTATATATCTTGTACTATTTTGTCCTATTTTTATTATATTTTAAGGGTATCATTTTTGTGTGTGTGATTTGTCTCTCTTCTATGATATAAGAATGTGAACGGTTATTGTAACAAATAGTAAGGACGTGACAATTGGATTGCGTTAGGCCCGGTGACCCTTTTTGTTAGTGAAGTTTCTTCGTGCCGAGCGAACCCGCGGGTCACATTATGTGTAATGCTGAGTGACGTGTCGTTGGGTCGGTCACCATTGCTATCATGTATAAAAGTATGTATTGTACTTACTATACAATACACCGTACACGCCGCTCCTATTAAACGGGGCGATCAATAGTCCTACATTTACTTTCAAGTGTATTGTCTATTAATTAAAATGAAAATACTTAGAAAAAAATATTATTATTTGTTTTAAATAAATCTACTAAAATCAATTTGCTGCATTTTTTGGCGCACTAGTTATACTATACATATAAACTTGTATCATATATAAACCAATATAATGTTATTTTAAGACAGTTTACTAATTTTGTTTTTAGCAGAAAATTTATGTTTTTTTACCATACAATGTAATTTAAAGGAAAAATTAAATACTTTGGATTCAGCACAAATTAGTCGAATTCGCAGACCAAGAGGTAGACCTAAATCAAGATGGGAAGAGAGTGAGAGAGAGAGAGAGTAATGTCTAGAGACGTGCGTGAGTGCCAAGTTACAGCTGATTATGTCAAGGACTGTGCGAAGTGGAGGAAAACTAAAAATTATCTAGATTTGTGCGCTTTACCACCAAAGGCTACATCACCACTTACCATCAGGTGGGATCGTGGCCAAACGTTAGTCTTTAAGTAAAAAAAAAAAATATATAGAGAAAGCTGACCCCACCACCATATGGGATAATAGCTAGGAAGAGAGAGAGGATTCAACACAAATTAGTATTCAGTGTTATTACCTAATATATAGTTAATGAGTTATGAAGAGAGGATAAAAATAATAGTATTTTATTTTCGCAAAAACTATGTAGATAGTTGATTAAAGGAAAATTGTGCTTGGCACTGTAATAAAATGGCTATAATAATATATTTTGAGGCTCCCATTTAGGTAGATCTATATTGTAGCACTAGTTTTGAGGTTGAGGTAAGAAAAATACGCAAAAACAACGTATTATCAATGCTCCTCAAACGATATCCCTAATTCTGTGACGATATTGATTCTAATAAATTATTCAGTCCTGTTTGGGTGTCTTCAGGGAACAGGTGAGTTTGCTCTTACTTTAGTCCCCGCCGAAAGCAATATTTTCTTTACAGTATTCATCCATTCGTACGACTGAATAACTTGAAAAGGCTTTTGTAACTTATTTTATTTACAGTTTTAACCTTGTAAAACTTTTTAAATTACGTTCATTAAGTATAAAATAAAGTAGTTTTCTGTGCTTTAGAATATTTTTCATGCAATACCGGCGTCGTCCTCGACCAATGCCGGCTTTTCTTTACTTTAGTAACATGTACTAGTTCTAGTAATCATTGTTGTATTTTTGTGAAGAAATAGAAAAACGACACCCTTTTTTTTATTCTGACCTTGAGACCTTCGGGCTAAATACATTTTGAACTTTCTTTGAAGCACATCCTGTTTTCCTTTCATTATCATCAATAAACAAAGTAATTGTTTATTGATCTCAGAAAATGATACCAGGAATTTAATGAAATTTATATATAAATCTTTAGGAAAAGAGTAATAGTTATTGCAGGGAAAACAGTTATTACTTTTCCCTATCACTGTTTATTACATAGCTCCTTAACTGTAGGCTAAAGTTTTAGCCTTAGATACAATAAATTATTTATCAACTATGTAAAATGTTCAATGTGAAAATTTTAAAAGGCTTAGAGAAATTTTTAATTAATGATGGTTTTAATTATGATATAATTAGCTTTATGGGATATCTATGGTAATTTTTATAGCTGTTAGTTCTGACCATTTATGTGTTAACAGAATATAAACGCTTCAACTCTTTAATCAGTTAAGGGAGCGTATTCTATAAAAACTACTTGCTTTTATTTTACACTATTTTTATTAGATTTTTATCCTGCAAACAGTGAAACAAAACCCCTTTTTCTAGTGCATCTATGTCGATATAAAAGATCTAATATTGTTGTTATATCTAAGAGCGTAATAGTTTAGTATATTTTTTTTGCAGAATCTTTATTTTTTTTTAATTTATCAAGGTTTTACTTCTTTTCACTATAGTATTTATTTTATTTATATATTTACTTTAAGATAGTAAAATTATTTAGCCTACTAGCTTAGCTAGCTTTTACTATTAAAAAGTATCGCCAATAAATACATTGGCCGACTGTTTATAATATGTACTCCACTTAAAGACTACACACTTCAGCCTTATTCTATCGTGCTGAATATTATTAAGAAAAAGCTGAAACGTTTAGTTTACCTAGACTTCGACTCTGGTATTAGTAGATAAAGTAATTCCTGTGCACCACTCTCCTAAATTAATTCGGTGGAAGTTCTATAAAATAGCTACTTTAGGCCGAAATGCAGTAGTGTCCAATTTCGTACTTTGTACTGTTTAATATTGCTGAATGAGCAAATGACGGCAGTTTGAATAATTATATGGTATTATTTTGAAAATGTTTATCTCGTATTTTTTTTAGCATATACATAGTATCATATTGAATAGATAGTTGATAGTGATCGTCAGGCAACAGGTTGGTTGTAGAGCGACACGCAAGCGACGCCGGGCGCGGTCGATGTGATGCCAGCCCCAGGCTAACCTTATGACACATAGCTTAATTAACATCCACGTAACCAATAATTAGACCATATATACCCATATTCATAACTCATATTCCACCAATTATATAGAAAAATGAGATTACAATCAACTCAAAAGATTAATCTAACTTCAATCGAAAATACTAAGCAGTATATCGCAGTTAGCTTCGAGTTAAACAATGTATACATTTTTATACAGCGAATAGTACAATTATAAAAGGTATACCTGGCATTAAATCGGGCCAATTGGACGAAGCAAAATATAAATTAGACGATTTCTCCCCGACTCGCTAAGGTACGAAGTAATAAGCAATGTTCTGTATACTCTTAATGCGGCAACAGAGGCTAAAATACTTCATAAAGTTCTGTGTCGTATTTAAGTGTATTATTTATTAAAATATACCTTTTGTATAATTGATCATGAATGTCTCTTTGTTCTATTTTACATCATGTATTCTGTCGGCGCTTTCGATAAATCTAAAACTAGTTTTATTCATAAAGGTGTGTCCGGACAGTTAGTATACATATTTTAAGTAGGTCGCTGCTAGTGTTACGTTTAAAACATTTAGATACTTCTCTTGATATTTTTTTGAAAAGAAAAAAATTAGGAGACGTATTTTCACGTACTCATTGAAAATGCAATTTTTTAAAAGCGACATGTAAAGATGCTTAAAAAATTTCAAATCGATGAGATCGATCATTTATTAAAAAAGTTTATTGAAAACAATTATATTAATAGTTAGTATGATTTCACTAAAATTTTATGTAAATATAAAAAAATATTTTCAGTCATTATTTCATTGCCTCTTTGAACGAGTCAGTCACCTGGCGGCAAATCATTCGTCCGCTCATACCAAAGCAATACTTATTAGAGGTTTATATTTTGTGCTCGTGTCTTTTAGATCTTTGTTATCGTAGTAATTTTAAAAATAATAATATTTCTGTACTTGGCGATAGATACATGCAAAATGGATGTACTAGTAAACTAGAGTCAAATTTATTTGAGTGTCATGAGAGAACAGAACTATAACATATATTATTAATACACTAACGTACTAATCGGTTTAATTTATTAATTAATGTCGTCTGTGCTAAATTAATATTAAATAAGTGAAAGTGTTGCCTGAAATATCTGACCTTTAACACTGAGTAGCATTCAAATGTCGTATTAAGAGGTACTGCTATCATGGTCAATTGTTTAGTAACTAACGGACTGATTGACAATTTAAGTACAAGATTTGTTCACTCTATTATACTTAAATTATTGAGTACTGAACTGTCTCGTCTCACCAGTAATCTTACTTGACTACTATTTAGCGGAACTGCAGTGATATCTAGATGATCTTTCGTTATAGAGATCTACCAGCAGTAAATTTTAAATATGCACTGCTATTTATAGCTCTCCTGCTTTTTTTATAATTAAGATTAATTCGGATTTCGATATAGCTTAATAAAAGTACAGATATAGAAACAATCAAAATGATACAATGCTCTGAAATGCTTTTATTTTTGCACCTTGCTCCAATTCAGTGAATTGCTTGATTGAACTTAATTAGTACAATAAAAAGTGCCTCAGCGTGACTAAACTCCGTTCCACTTGTATTGATTATAGTGAAATTACCTAATTTGTTAATTACTCGTAACTATACGAAGTCATAAAGCCTTTTTAGATAAAAGTAGTTTAAATAATGTAATTAATTCTCATTTACATAATATTCATGTCTAAGCAAGGACAACAAAAGAACTCTAACTATGAGTCAAATAATTCAAGAGAATAGTTTAGCGCAGTGTTTCCCCACCTTTTTTGTGGCATGCTCCTTCGGTTTAAGAACTTTATTTCTCATTTAAAACAATATTTTGTTTCCTTGGCTTTTCTTAAATACTCATATGTCTCTTCTCCCTCCCCCTCCTGTCCTATATTACATGATATATCATTTTTCATATTAAAAAACTTAATCGTCTACTTAAGACACCCTATATAATTTAACAACTTTATTTTCTTTAAATTTGACACCGACGTTAAAGAGAAGAGGGCAAAGTTATGCCGGGACAATTATTGAATTGCCCCTTCCAACCATCGAATTGCCCCCAGGTGGAGCATGCGCCCCACGTTAGGAAACACTGGTTTATAAAGCAACTGATTATTTATTTACTAGCTCCGTCTTTATTTTTTTGTTAATATTTAAAACAACATTAGAGAACTCGCTGTATATAGTATAATATATAATACATAGAAAACGCCTGTGTAGATTTTACATGTGATATTAAATTTTCAAATTCAGTCTTGAGTCTAGACCAGGGGTCTCCAAACTTTCCAACCTTAGGGCCATACTGATTACTCCAGTAAGTTCCGAGGGCAACACTGCATATTATTAATTTTCCTGTCAAACATTTTATTTGCTATAAAAAATATTTGTTCTCTAAAAGGAGTT
>DWHU01001929.1:0-11064 GCA_018247975.1 Parides photinus
AATGGAAATTCCTTTGTATGAATTCGGAGATGATCCTTTAAAGTACACAATTGTACAAATTCTGAAAATTTAAATAATGTTACAAGTTTGATAAGGATTAGCATCCACCAGACTTATACAGTACATACAAACTAGCACCAATTGTAAGATACAACTGGTTAAGGGGCCCAGTGGCTAACCACACTATATAGTTAATAGAATTTGCAGGTCTTAGTATACTATACTTCACCATATAATACCTTATAGCAATTAACATTTTAAAAGAGTGAGTCCCTTATTTTAACACTGGCCCACGAATACTAGTGTTGTGTGGGCTAAAATTGAAGAACTTTGTTTGTCAGAAGTTAAAACCAAATTAAGATTTTAGATAACTTTAAAAAACAACTTCATTGATTACTTTAGTTAGTATCAATGTGAACCACTACATACAATATATTATTTAATTAAAAGAACATAGAATTGGCCAGGTACCTTTATTACAGTATGAGCAAACGTGTGGTTTAACTTTATCATGAACTTTTGAATGTCTTGTAAGTTGATCTTGTCTTGTATAACATTTTGGACAATGTTTACATGCAAATGGTCTAATCAATGAATGCAATTTCAAATGTCTTTTTAACAATGGTTTTTTAGAAAAAAATTTCCCACAATAATCACATTCAAACTGCAAATTGTCTCCTCTTATAATTTTATCACTTTTATGTATTCTTCTGTGTATTATGAGAGATCTTTCTTTAGTGAATGATTGTTCACATTCATTACAGTTATGTCTTTTTTGTTCTAATGCTTCATTCAAAATAACTGTATTACTTAAAATATTGCATTTATTATCAGAGAATTCAGTTTCTATTTTAATCCCAGATACTTGCTCTTTTAAAAAATCTTTCACATGTGTCTGCACATTATTTAATGATATTTTGTGATTTGCATGTTTTTCACAGTCATCACATTGACATAGATCATTTTCAGATATACTTTCTAATTTCGGATGTGAAGGATTTAATGGATAAATTTCTATTGTATCATAACTTTGTTCTCCTGAAGTTGACACTTCGTCAGTTTCAATTTCGATTTTTACTTCCTCTTTTAATGAACATGTAAGGAAGATCAACTTTTTTAGGTCCTCTTCAACTTTTAAAGTAGTGGATCGAAAAGTCATCACAATTTGTAGTATATTAACACATTCACTACAAATGTTTTGTGGCATTCCATCATTTCTCATAACCTGTTATGATAATAATTATAGTAAGTACATAAATGGAAAATTATGTTACTGTAATATTTTATCAAAGATGCCACAAATGTACTATAATAAGTAGCAATCTAATTGTAGTCATCCGTTACCAGAAACTGTCTAGGTATGCACAACCTCAGCGCCTATTACTTTTAAAAACAGTTGTGTATGAATTTGTTATGAACTCATCCATCATATTTCCATGACAACGACCACAATGTGGAGCTGTGTATATGTATCATTTAGTTAAAACCACATATTTACAGGCATGTGCTACTTCAGGTATTTTACTTACCACCAGGTGAACTTTTTTCTATCTTGTCTTTTCATCTGATGATGAAAAAAATCTTTTTAATTACATGGAAAAAAATATTTAGATTACATATAGAAATTGTTACTGTTCATACTATACCCCTTAATGCACATATATATATCTATATTGAATAAACATGTCTGCAATAAATTTCTTGCCTGATATTTTTTAAGAAACTTCATCATGAGAACATTACCTGGCATGATGTAATCAAAGCGAGTGCATCAGCTAAGATCATATTATAATTTTCCTTAAGTTTAATCGGACTAAATAAATTGATAAGATTTTCATTTTTTTTCATACATGTTCTACATGTTGAATCTAAATCCAACATCTTTTAATATATAGCTATGCTTCTCCTCATTAATTTCAAACTGAAACCTGTCTCATTGAAGTAAGTGTTGGAAATATTTTCCTTACATAATTTTTATAAAAATTTGTATATTTAAACATACGCAGTTTGGTGTATGTATATGTACTATTGAATATTTATTATAGGTATTATAGATATAAAAAGCAAAATTTGACGAAAACAATCACTATTGGAAATTCCTGTAAATTAGATAATGAAAGGATAAATTCGTCGTATTAAGTATACTTATACAGGTTTAAATATACTTATTCATTATTTATTATATAATTAGTTATTGTTTATTATAATTAAAGTATACAAAACTGCAGGCATTTTGGTTTGAAAAAAAAACCTGTCTAATACTGTAATATTCAATATGTCCGGTAATAATTCTTCAAAAACCCAAAAACTTAATGACGCACAAAAATCACATTAAACATAAAAAATCAACTATGTAACTAAACGCTTTAATGCAAATTTGTACAGAAATATTTAACAAATATTATTGCAACACGAGAGATGTCAATCAAACGTTCAAAATCCTGTTGATGGTGTCTAAACTGTCAGAATAACTACAGAGTGTTTTGTTTCATTGCTGAAGTAATTAGAATTTTCATAAATGTATTTAATTAGAAAATTTATTTAAAACATATAACCATTTTTTTGCTAATAAAAGTATTTTATTTTTGATAATCATTATAAAAAAGTATTATAATTTTTACTTACACGATTATTATCAGTTAAGTTGTATGTCAATAACATGTGACTGTTGTGTGAAGTTAGCTGTTTATTCCACAAAAAATTGAGGTGAAAAGTTATTTTTATAAACTTGCTGTCTTACTTCCATTGTTTTCGGATCAGTGCGTTATTAATTTATTTGCTATGGATGATATAGTCTTCATTGGTGACTGGGTAAAAGATAGAGTCTTGGGATCTGGAAGTTTTGGTACAGTGATTTTATGGAAACATAAAAATACAGAAGAAAAACTTGCTATAAAAACATGTAAATGGGGCCCTGAGTTAACCGCGAAACACAAAGAAAGATGGACCAAAGAGGTAGAAATGTTACAAAATTGCAATAACCCCAATATAGTCGGAACAATAAAACTTCCACCTGAATTCATTCCAGGATTAGAACGTGCTAATCCTTCTAAATTGCCAATACTTTGTATGGAATATTGCTGTGGTGGTGATTTACGACAAGTTTTGAATAAGCCCGATGCATGTGGTGGCTTAAAAGAATTCCAGGTACGAGAAATTCTCAGTGATATCAGAAATGCTATGCAGTTCTTACATACCAACAAAATTACGCATCGTGATTTAAAACCAGAAAACATTGTACTACATAATTTGAGCAGTGGCAGCAAGTTGGACGATATTAGACCTCAGAGAAAGGTTGTCTACAAACTTATAGATCTAGGTTATGCAAAAGAAATTGACTCAAACTCTGTCTGTGCCAGTTTTGTGGGTACATTGCAATACCTTGCACCTGAAATATTTTATAGTAAAACCTACAGCAACTCTGTAGACTTCTGGTCATTTGGACTCCTTGCTTTTGAAATTATTTGTGGAGTGAGACCTTTTCTTCCATATTTAGCACCGGTGCAATGGATGCCCTATGTTAAGAAAAAATGTCATGAACACATATGTGTGTACGAAACATTTCATGAGGATATTGAGTATTCTAATGAAATATTTCCTGAGCATCGGATATCAAAACCATTAAAAAATTTAATGGAGAAATGGCTGCAAGTTGCATTAGAGTGGGATCCTAAACTGCGAGGTAGAGATAATCCATCTAAGGTTACATTTAACATACCATCAGAACAAAAAGAAGTAACTAGCAAAGTTGTCATATTCGATCTCCTGGAAGTTGCATTAGCTTGTAAAATTGTTAAAGTTTTTTCAGTGACTACACTGTCTTATTTAGCCTATGAAATAAATGACTCAACTACTGTGGAAATATTGAAATCATGGATTAGCAGTGATACTAAAATTCCTGCACAAGAACAAACTATAATATCTGTAACTACATATATTAATGTTAAAAATGAAGATCTAGTTTCTAAATATTGGAATGAAACGGCTACACCAATGTTGTATGTGTATGGAAAAAAAGTAATAGTAGATGAAAATACTGAACCTGTTGTGCCAATTACTGTACAGCGATGTCTTGAACATCCTAAAGCTTTGTACAATTACAAAAATAGCCAAAATTTATACAGAAATGGATTTCATTTTGTGTTATCTCAAATGGAAATTTATGATTCTCTCATTAATGGACTCTTTGCCAGAGCCGAATCTATTAAAGGTGAAAGCAAACAACTACTCATTAAACATAACGCCATTGATAAAGCTTTAGGGAAACTTCATGCACAAAAAGAAATTATAATGAAAATGAGCGAAGAGGGCACAAAACATATAGAACATTTGAAAGAGAATTCCATTGGAACAAACTTGCTTGGTGGTTTTGAGAAAATATTTAAGGAAGTCGGTGAAAATGTCGAAAAAATTGATAAGTTGCAAAATGCTTGGTCACAAATATCTGTTAGATTACAATCTGCAGCTAGAAGAAGCAATGAATCTATATCTACTGATCTTAATAACTTTGTGGCAAAATATAATTTTCAAACAATTTTCACAAACACAATAAAATCTTTCACTTCTTTTAAGAAGAGTGAATTTTATACTGAAAGCAAATCGAAAGATATAAAAAGTCAATATTACAATGTTTCCGATATTATACGAGCCTCATATGATTGTCTTAAATTGAGAAGTAAAATTCTATTAGAAATGCAAAATCAGACATTTATTCTAAAGTTAAAAGACCTATGTCTGGAGTTATCTAAAATTAGTGATATTATGGATAATGCTGCAGAAAACACAGATAAACTAACAGATAATTTATTAACATTGACTAATGATTTAACGAACTGTATATGGTCTACAATCAGTCTTGTTATCAGAGATGCTGGTGAAATGTCTGATCTACCATACAGCGTAGTGTCTTTTCAGAAAAGAGATTTTAATATTAGCAAGCCTGTATCTAATTTTTCACTACCCAATATTTTGGAAGGTGGTCATCTTAAATCCCTACTTCAAGAGAGTTTAAAAATTAGAAAAACTCACACTAGTCTTTGTGAGAAATTGAATGTTCAACAATTGTCTTTACAAAAGGCAACTTTTGATTTTAGCTTCTTAAATGAGTAAACATTGTACGAGTGTTTGATTTAAAATATATCCAAAGAATTGTGAAAAGTGCCTTATAATAAATACTACATAAGATATGCATTTAATGTTTTAAGTTTTTGTTTTTGATAACATTATTGGATTGGATTTTTGTAATTTAATTTCTAGTCAATTAAAGTCTTAATTATTGTTTTGAATTGTTAACAAAAAGTTTTGATATTGAAAATAAAGTTAATCAGAAAAAAAGTTGTTTTTGTTGTCTAATTATTCAGTGACGCCATAATAAAAGAAACCTTATTTGATGACATCATTTATTTTAAGGAAGTCTTAACTATTGTATTCGAGGTAGACTTAAGGCGATGGAATACAAAAATCCGTAAATTTTTCTAACCAATGTTTAAAATTGTCCATAACTTCTTCCAATTCATGTATGTTTGCTGGTGTTTGTAGGTACTCCTCTGGTGCAAATCTAGGGTCAGGACTACCAGAAACATGTAACCAGATTGCCAATATTGCGTCATCAATTGTGGTGTCGGATCTACGGCACAGTCTTGCTGAGGTCAGAGTGATGGCAACTAGAGATCCGAAGCTACCAATTGTTGCTACTTTTGCCTTTTCTTTTCTTGCCGCTATAAAATAGTTTTTCAAAAGATTTTCGGAAGCTCTGTCTAAGTTAACATTTATTCCCGAAATTAAATTAATATACGTCATGATGTCATTTACAGCTCTTATTTCATCTTCACTCTTTCTCACCCTTTCAACTGCACTCTGCAGCATTAATTCCGGTATGTCATCAGAATATTCTTTACAATCCGCGCGGCATACCGTTCCAAATATACTCGACAGGTTACTTATTGGTATTTTTTTCGTATCTTTAGAGTTTGCCCAAACCGTACATTGTATTTTAATCTCGCCATTTTCTGTTGATATTTCGCCGCTTTCCAATGTTTTAATGATAACGGATAATTGTTTTTGGGTATATAAATACAATGGCAAAGGTAATACACAAACACCTCCGGAGCTAGCAATAAGTGATAATTTAACGGAATTGCTAGTATTGCTTAAGAAGATGCTCCTATCGGCAAACTTTGTAGCTTCTCTCAACAAATCACCAACGTATTTCGTATCACAAGCTGATATTAACACATGAAGTATCGGCGATCCCAATACTGAGTTAGATTTAATGCTAACTAAACTGAGTAATAAACTAATTTTGACATGCATAAAACTATGTAATGGACCAACTCGTACTCCAATAATAGACGCGAGGCAGTATATAAATTTCCAAGCTACACCATTGGACGTTTCATAAAGATTTTTAATATCTTCAGGAATAGGAAAGGTCAATGGAGTAGGTAAATAAATAGTGTTTTCTAGTGACCAAACAGATTGTATGTTCTTAAAAGTAACAACGTGAACATTGTACCTATATCCAATCTTTAATTTTGTTATTAAGTCATCGACTATAAAATATTTTTTTGGTAGAAGATCATAGTTCGTTAAGAATGTGGCCATAACTTTTTCTCCACATCTTCGTAAGCCACTATTCTCATACAAAACACTTCGGCAAACACAACATTTCGGAGGGGTTTTTGGTATAAACTGCAGAATCACTTCATTACCTTCACACTCCTCAGGGCACGACCAAATTGTATGAAAAACGTAAGAATTTGGTTTCGAAATATCTAGAAGTAATCCATTAATGCATATAATTCCGGCGTAATATCGTAGTTTTGGATAAGATATGAGCGATGGAAAACATTTTAATCTTATTATTACAGCCACTTGCATCGCCAAAATATTTTGTGTGTTATCATTATCTATCGATTTAACACAAGCGAAAAATATTTCGTTACACAATCGCTGGAATCGCAACGGTTCATTTAACAAAAAGTCCCCAAGCTCGGGAAAAATATTTAACAAGTCCATGACATCAATTTGCAGTAAATGACGTAAAGGTGGAAATTTGCTATTAGTTTTTTCACTACACTGATGCAAGAACGCCTCACAGTTATTTTTCATTTCTGTTAAAAAGCGCCTTCTATCAAAGTAAAGCAACAATTTGCAAAGTAATTCAATATTGCTCATTTTTTTCAAACGTCAATAATTAACGACAGACCGATTTCCCGCCATTGGGGCAGAAAAATTTAACTTTTTTTTTTTAAATAAGTATAACAAAAATGTTTGTTGTTTTTCATGTATACATAATGTAATTAAAAATTATGTATTCTTGTATTAAGTAAAATCGATTTTAATTGTATATGTATTTTAATTACATATTTAGTACAAAAATTTTGCTTTTAATTAAAATTAGAGACAATCTATACACGATGTCGTAGATTGATTTTAGAACTGTTGTTTTTTCTGCTAAACAATGATATGTAAATATTACTGTTCTGGTTTAAACACAACTGAAGGTAATGAAATTTCTATAAAGACGAAAGAGTTATTTATTATCTATATTTCAAGGAGATCTGCGTATTTTAGTATTTTGTAAGCGTTACACAACCAGATTATCAACCTGTTTATTTTACCGCTTTCGTTCTTTTAACAAGTAATTAACGTCTATGAAGTCTGAAATATTAACCATAAAAATAGGAATAATAAATTACGTACTTCACATCCTTGTTAGGATAACGAGAAATGCAAATAACAAGTTGCCACAATAATCTGCTGGATTTATTGCATGATCGTCAGTTTGTAACACTTCAGTCGCCTACACTGGTACGCAAGTGCAAACCCACGCGGTGGTAATCGTACCACAAGGTCAAGCAATAATCGACCAGTTCGTATAACATGGTTCGGAAACACGAAATAATATGTAACGACGTCGTACCGGTAAACGTAGTGCTAGAAAGCACTACACGAGGTAGACCGATGCGACAGTCCGATGAGTCGGGAAAGACTGGTACGCGGGTAGTGCAGGACCGTTCGGTACTGATACCTAATAACAGATATGTTCAGTAATAGACGTCCATCAGTTTATACTTATAATTACGAAATTATTAATAATTCGATAATGATTTTAACGAGATTTGTACATACAGCATAAACGTTTTAGTGCTTCGCTGTAACACAACGAGAAAAACAGAAAGCAATCTGAATTTCGGGATGCAGAACTAATTTAAAGAAAGTATTTTTTTGACATTTTCTTTATTTTATCCAATTGCACAAAGTACTGAGTAATTATAAAGTGATAACACTAAGGATGATTACAAGGCGAATAATCTTCTTGATGTGAACACAACACGGATAAAATTTCAGTGCAAACATTCTAATCTTCTGTTGCTAATATATAGTCCGAAGTTATGGGTAAAGGGAGCAAATTACCCTAGATTTTAAAATATGACTTTCTATTCCAAATGCTTAAAGCCTTGAATGTGGTGTACTACGGTGTACAATTATCAATAAATATAAAAGAATTATTAACAAATGTTCTATTAACTCACTGTGTATCTTTATAATATTCTCTGTAGTAATAAATAGTATTTATATAGATGAGTACCTATATGTTTATTCCACTAAATATTTACTACATAAAAATGTACCAATTATGTATTTATTGCAATAACCGGAAGCCGTAAGCATCAAATCAGTCGAGATATCGTTAAGATCATTTGACACCTACGCATCATGCCGTGGACAGACCCACGCTAGTTAGCAGGAACAATCTTATATAAGATAAACTTGTAATTAGCCATCTAAAGACACTGAACGGAAATGCCGAAACCATTTATGCAAATAAAATCGAAACGACCTCAGTCCGCGCTTTACCGCCTTTTCATTCATAGTTAATGTACGGTTGTGTACATAAATGATGCTTAACATTTTTATTAGATTTTTAGAATTGTACCCAATCACCAAAGACTTGATTGGTTGTTTACATTTACTGATAATATTTAGATACATTCTGCCATTGGTCATACAAATTTAAGATTTAATATGTACCCGCCTTGTACTGTGATGCATGTACAGAGACTTACATAAGACAATTTCAAGAGAATCCTTTCGGTGTTGAAGTAACGCTAAAGATCTCGCAATCTCTTACAGACATATTTTTACAGGTAGAACTTTTGTCGAAGAACATGTAGTTAAATACTACCACAGTTCTTTTTATAAGTGAAATTAGCTTCTTTTTTTCCCTTTTCCCAATTAATTTCTTGGAGTTGGTGCAGTGTGTCAGTCTCCATCTGTACTAAACACACTCCTGAGGTTTTCGGCAATGGTTTTTCCAGCCGGCCGCCTGCCTGGCGCTAACCCTCCTTGGGTATGCCAGTGATATTTAATTTCCTGAACCGCACGTAACTAGAAAAGTCATTAGTGCGGGAACTGAATTCGAACCCGCGACTCCTGATTCGGAGGCCGAGGTCCGTAACCACTCGGCTATCACGGCTACTAGGATAAATTTGTATATGTGTAACATTTTAACGAGTGCCACAAAGCATTAGGCGAACGTAACGCTTTTCTTAATGATTATAGACTAGCGCTTGACTACGATCCCATCTGATGGTAAGTGGTGGTGAAGAAAACAAACAAAACAGAAAAGCTTTCACGACGTAGGAATCTTCAAGAGAAGAGTGAATAGGCTACTTATAGACTTATCTTATAGCTTTGTGAAACACAGATGCTGATGAGTTGAGTGCGTGACGGTACTGAGTGCGGCAAGTGGGTGGAGTGAGCGTATTTTGGAGCGCAGGCGCAGGCGCAGGCGTCGCGATCGCGAGGCGGCACTCGATGCCGGATCACGACAAGTACCAGTTGCGTCCGCGGGCGGCGCGCAGCCGCGAGCCGCGCGCGCGCCGCGCGCCGCAGCCGCTCAGCAAGTACCGCAGGAAGACCGCGAACGCACGCGAGCGGAGCCGCATGCGCGAGATCAACCGCGCGTTCGAGACGCTGCGGCAGGCCGTCCCCGCGGCGGCCATCACCGGCACCCCCGTACCCTGCGAGAAGCTCACCAAGATCACCACCTTGAGGCTCGCGATGCGGTACATCACCGCCCTGTCGGCCGCACTGACCGACTCCAGTCCGGACCGCGACCCCGAGCAAAGACCGGAGCGCTGGCCGTCGCCGCTCTGTTCCGATTTATCAGAATTCTCCACGGAACAGGAGACACCCTCCGAGTTCGCCGAAGATTCCCTATCACCTTTCGACACATTTTTCGCGGAATTCGATTACGTGGACATTGACAGGACATTCGCGTGACAGTACTGTGTTGTGCCGGACTCACGATTAGGTATATAGTAAATTTGCCATATTATTAATTAATTTTATCTCATAGTTTATTACATTATTTCTTCTTTTGAGATTTTATTTATTTATTTTCCTAATAAATTGTTTTTGTTTAAAAATCTATATTTATTTATATAATACTAAATACCTTATTTTCATTGTCGAGGTACATTGGGATTAATTAGACAATTTTTTTTCAAACAATGAAATTTTAAATGAATGAAATATAAAACTTCTTAAAGAGGATATAAACATATTTTCATTGAAATAATTTGTATACAAACAAAAGTATCAAAGCGGGAATTGAATTTCACTGCCTGGACTCAATATTATCGTAAAATACTTTTTTTTAATATTACTTACAGACCACATATTAATTCACCAGATTTGAATATCATATAACATCAATGTTTAGACCTTAGACAGCAGTAGTGATATTACTGATTTTCAGCCTATCCTCGCTAAAATCGGAGCTAAATGCTGTGATAGAATTACATTAAAAAATCCCTAAACACATTATTTTATTATTGATATGTTTGTAATATATAAAATACAAACATACGAGAAATGAATAAGTATGTATATATATGAATAATAGCGCTTGTTAATGCGCTGAAAGATTCCTGTAATTGTGACTTGGAACACTGTAGATTAGATTTCAGTTAGATAGACAAACATGGTTAGATGGAGTGGAAACGGAGTTGGCTCTGGGCTTAAGTTTACATTGAGAAATTTGGGATTGTGACT
>DWHU01001930.1:0-11063 GCA_018247975.1 Parides photinus
CGTAGCAAGTGGAAAGAAGTAGTCTCTGCCTACCCCATTGGGAAACAGGCGTGACTGTATGTATGTATGTATGTAAGAGCCAGTGAATGTCAAATAAATAATAATTATATTTATTCTTATGGCTTGTAATTGTAAGGTTATTAATTAAAAATGGTACCGGTGTTAAAACATAGTCGAGGTAAGCGTTTGATTTCCCAAACTATAGAAGTTTTGTATAATTTGTACAAATATTTCCAAAATGAATATACCAGTAATTCGAGCCGTATTGTGACTCCTGCTGAATTAGTTGCTATATCAAACGATATATCATTGACTTAATAAATTATAAAAACAATACTTTGTTTCTTTATGTGCTAACCGTACACAACTACAAATGCAAAAACGTTTCGAAAGTGATTTACCTGTGCACACCTATCTAGATACATCTGACCTGTACCTAGAGAAAAAAATGCATGGCCTATGATACTATTTTCTATGAGTTTATATGTTTTGGACTCTTCAGAAGATCGAAGGTCGTATGGCTTCTGATCAAGATCTGAAACTGGCGGATACACTGCGTTACTACATGCGCGACGCTCACGCCGCTAAAGCTGTGTTGGTGCGGAGACTGAGGTAAGCCTTACAACTTAAACACATAATTTCAGATTGCCTTCGTTCACTGTTGAATGATTCCGAATCGTGCGAATCGATTTTTAACACGACTGGTGCAATCCCGTCTACTGCCAATGACTGCCAATAACCTTTACAGTCTTGTACTGCGCTTATCAATATTGGAATTCCACTCCCAAAAATTTCTCGCCCCTATGGGCCTATCTTAGACATTAGAATTTTAGTTTTTAAAATAGTTTATTTTCTTAATTTCATTGGTAATAGGCATCACTAATATATTTTTTTTATTCTTAGATGCCTGGCTGCTTATGAAGTGGCAAACCGAAACTTAGAACGAGCTAGAGCTAAAAATAAGGATGTACACGCTGTAAGTCAGTCGCATAGTTTCAACAATACACTGTTCCACAAAACACCTTTTCGCTATAATAATAACAGCAACTAGATCACGAATTCCATACCTTCCATTTACGAGTATTTTCTATGACACGTGTTTCACATCACGTCGCATATCGATACCTCTGGACCTTAAGGGCGTAAGTGCTATTGTGGCGAAAATTACTTAAATGCAGTAATACTTTGTTTTTGAGATCTACCGTTTATGATATTTGAAGTTGTGAAATCCGTAAAAGATCGAGAATACATTTATTTCTTTATTCCAATTAATATTTTGTATGAATATCGAAAACTAATGAGTCCGATAGAATAATAAGAATTCTTGGTCTATATAACTATAAAAACAAAAAAATATTTCAGAAATCGATAATTAACGTTTTTTTTTTTTGTTGTACTTAAAAACCTGTTATGATGGGTTATGATCCCCAAATGTATCAAACATGCAACAGATATGTATCTGTTCATGTATCGGACTTAAATAATTGTTGTAAAAACATACGACATCTTCGCATATGAATAATTGAAATGGATTAAATATTTATGTCATAAAGACATAATTCTAAGATAGATATTAAGAATATAATTAACAAAATTAATTTACATAAAACAGCACTCTTATTAAAATAATTAAGGGTATATATCCATTATACTGACTATACACAAGTTAAACAAAATTATAGTAAATCGATGATTTCGTAAATGAATTATAATGTATTCATTAGCAAATTTAATTGCTGAGGATCGAGCTAAATGACGTTTTTTGGGATAGCCTTTGTCTGGTTGTGGACCGATGCTGATAATTTTGTCTTATGCTAACAGTGTGTTTTATCATATAGTATTCACTTAAAATTTACTTTACCGCTCGCACCCAGCCGATGGAGGTACAAGAGGTAATACACGCTTATACTTCATGCTTTTTCTATTTTGTGCACTTAAAAATTACCATACACTTAACATTGTACAGGGCAAGTCATAAATTTAATAATTTTTGTTATCACTTTAAAAACCTACAGATTATATTAAAATACTTAATATATTTGTTATAAAGTAAATAAAATTATAGTCCCGTGATAACCGAGTGGTTTGGGCCCTCGGTCGCCGATTCAGAGGTCGCGGGTTCGAATCCGGCGCGCACCGATGACTTTTCTGAGTTATGTGCGCTTTAAGAAATTAAATATCACTTTACGGCTTTAACCGCCAACCCGCTCTTGGCCAGCGTGGTGGATTAAAGTCAAATACTCTCTCATTATGCGAGAAGGCGGAGTCCCTGCAGAGGGAACATACAGTAGACTAAAAAAAATTAATTATAGTTTGTTATACGTATCGTCTAAATCAAGGAATTGGCAGAAGTTAAGGTCTGGACTGTAAACAATACCGTGGAATAATTATTCTGTTCGGAATAATTTCATAAACTACAGTTGACGCTCGTCAGTGTACGACCTATGTCATCTCGCATCATTTGCTTTTACCCTCAAAGGTAATATGTGGTTGAAAATAATCTAGTAGTGTAACAATTTTGAAGTGTGTGATCCAAATATATCCCTCGCTTGCTGTAATTGTTGTAATGATGTACATTTAAATTGGAGAATGTTAGTTTACATAAATGTTGTATGTGATTAGGCAGAGCAAGTGCAGGCGGACGCGTGCGCCCGCTTCGAGCAGCTGTCGGCACGTGCGCGTGAGGAGCTTCTGGACTTCCGCGCCCGACGAGTCGCCGCTTTTGGGAAAAGGTTATTTTATAAAATACTAGCCTAGTGGTCACGGACCTCGGCCTCCGAATCGGGGGTCGCGGGTTCGTATCCAGGTCCCGCACCAATGACTTTTCTAGTAACATGCGGTTTAAGTAATTAAATATCACTGGCATTCCCAAGGAGGGTTAAGAAGAAAAAAAAATACCTGGTGCTCGCGACTTCGTCTGCGCAGGATTAGTATTTCGATTAGCATATATTACCGCGGCGTAGAAAAGAACTAACTAACATCGTGATATTAACATTATCACAAATAATTTTTGGTCGCATTGGAAAAATATAACAGCCTGACAATATAATTATGTCAGAGTTTGAAAATGGACCAGATAGGTATAAAATATAGTATTTATTTTGTTAGTGCTATCCGTTAACACTTGACAATAATAGTGTTAAATGATAATGAAACTGGATGATGAAACATGTTCTGCCAAATACATTTTATCTGTGGCATATTAATAACCAAGTTAATCAAGCAGTTTAACAAACCACAATGTGGTCCCGGATTCGAACTGGTTAACCGCATTAACGCTATGTTTTCTTTTCAGCTTAATTGATCTCGCTGAGCTGGAGATTAAACACGCTACGGCGCAACAAGAACAGTTCAGAATGTCCTTGCAGGTACTGCGCGATTGTCAGTAAGCTATTACTGCATGATGGCGATTTAAAATGCGCCGAGATGCGCCTGCGCATAGTGCGTCCGCTTTGTTTCCATTTGTCGTGTTATAATTCGTTAATCAAAAATTTGACACGTTAGTCATGATATAGTTAACAAACAAATAATTCTTGTTAAGATTACAGAATTTGTTTGTGATCCGTTAATTAAATAATTTTCGTTTTATATTTTTGTTTCTTATTCTTAAAAGTTTATTATTGGAGACTTGTATTACTAGATATCGTGTTGCTACCTTCATATCAATGTTATTTGTAAAAATACAGTACGAACAGTGTTTTGGAAAAACAATACAAGTGGCCAATGATTGCGCCAAATTACTTTTAGGTGCAACCTAGACATACATTTATTTTGTGCTGTGTAAAGTTCATTAAAATACATGCGATATATTAATATTGAATTACAATAGTTTTTCGTTTGGTGCAGATTTGTGTAATGGTTAACAAATTGCATGAGTTTGAAAAGTATTTGATTACTATTTTTATGACACAGAAAATATTGAAGCAGCATAGACCATGCTTGGATAAAAAATACCTGCAATAGAATACAGCTAAAGAAATGTTTTGTTATTTTTTTAACATTTATTATTTTTTTAATGTTAAGCATAATAATAAAACAGCAAAATTTATGTTTATGTGCTAGTTATCTGTAATACGTGCGGACCAAATGTATCTTTTTTATAATATAAGTTTATCTTGTGCTAATTTTTATACTGCACTCTATTAAACTTCTGTTGGGTGATTATGAGCGTATATCATTAAGATTTTTTAAACACTTATCTGTAACCGAGGTCCATGATTTGATTCTGATGTCACACTTGGAATGTGGATGGTCGCAAGGTTTTTTCCCGGACTGGCTAGCTACTACCCTTATATTATAAATCTGTCATCATAGCATGTTGTATGCCGGTACTAAACATATTCCGTGCGAACAATTTACCATCCACACCCTCTTTGTCACTTAACAGCGTATAAAATTGTGGTTAAGTGTTGCTTACTGTAGATAATAGGTGACAAAATCAAATTAATTAACTTTTAATCGTTATGTATCTTTATTTCAAAAATAATTCAAATGTATATACGTTCGACATTCCCACGCACTCGTTTCGGCTATGCGAAAATGTTGAGGTGCGGGCTCTCGTGTAAGAGATGTTATTTTTAAAGTGTATAAATTTTAAGAAAATATACAATTTATAGAACAAATATGTGTTTTTATTTATAGTTTTTTATACACGTTGGCTAAATTATGCCGTAGTTAAACTACTTTCATATTAATATGAAATAAATTCCATTATTAATATTGTTTACTGGTAACCCAGTGGATTAATATGCAGGAGTTGTTTAGTTATTTTTATTCAAATTGCTCTAATGGTGGTAAGACCTCGGTCAAAAGATGAAAATTACAATGAAAAATTACTTTTAATTCGATGACAGGCGAAAAAATCATTCAAACTGGAAACTATTCAGTACCAGAAATAAGTGCTGTGATGGTGCCTAAACTGTCTCAGGCAAGTGAGACGTACAGACCAGTACATATATTTATTAATTTATAATAATTCATAAACAAGGTGCAGTATAATTTTTTCAAAAGACCTTGTTTCTCGTAAATAACTATATTCGAAAACATTTTTTAGACCTATTAAAAAATTGGTGTTTTCTAAAGTCATATAGCGGAGAGTACAAAAAAATGTAGAGCGTCGTTGTAATCGAGTACTAATACGTGGTTATTTTTGAGAGTAGATGCGTGATATATTATTTGAAAGAATTGTTTCTTTAAAATGACCAATATAAGGTAATAAGGACCAAAAACTCTTGATGGAGGTATAGCCGACAAGACAAATTCATTGTCTTGCGAATTATATTTTACTTTAATTATTTAGCTCATATATAGTTTAAAAATTTATGACCGTCATGCAGTTTGAAACGGAAAATTTGATTACCAAGATAGGTGTAAAATGGGATCGCGTCCCTTGTAAACATGCAACCATAGCGACGTATACCCCACAACAAGTAAATATTTTAAAACACCTGCTGTAATGAGAGCTTAAAATGTTTTTAAGTGAATGAAGTAGTTTTTATATAGCTTCAAAATTTACCGCATTGCCGGGAATAAGAACATGAGCAATCATTATAATAATACCAATTTTCTTTGTTTATACTAATTATTTACACTTAATTAACAATATTGCGTTGCTGCAGTAATCGAAAGTGTCTTTCAATAATTACATACGTAAGTTAACAAATTATTTTGTATTACATCTGTTTATTTTATTGGTATTCATATTTTATTCTTCATTTATTAACTCAAAATATTTAAAATAAAGTGTAGTTATTTCAAAAGCATCAATTATTAGTATTGAGAAAAGGAAGAAAATCTCAAGTTTTTTAACTAAATCCACTTCTTCAACTTATTAAACTGTGAAATAAGTGAATTTACCAAACAATGCAGACGGGTTATGTACAAAATATGGGTATAAGGTAAAATAACTTGTAAAAATGTAAATACCGCAATCTTGAAGTACCTAAAAGCCAATATAAATATGTGAAACCAACATGTTCTTGTATTAACAAGAAATATAGTTTTAAAACCTTACATTTTTCTATAAAAAAAACGGTACCTGGTTACCGTATTTGCCTACAAATTTTCTAAAGATCTAAAAAATTTAGTAGTTTATTATTAGAAGTATTAATATAATATAAAAGAAGTTTATTTCGTAGTACTTTTAGGTACACCATTATTAATTTGGACATAAATTAATTATCATGAATTAATCAATATGACGCCGTCACCTGGAAGATGTTTCATGCTGTATCTGTTGCCGGGAGCGTTGCTAGGAGGGGTAAGCGGGAAGTGGGTGGAGGGTCATGTAGATACCAAGGAAGTACGTATAAACTTATACTCTATCGATATATAAAATGTATTTATGGATATCGGTACCCGTAGAAGGAGCATTTATAAATCCTTTATTAACCATAAAACTAATTTATACTGGTCGGACTTAACTATCCTAGACAAATCTGCATATGGTGAGAATTACCAGAAGTTTATATGCGAACGTAATGAATAAAACTAATTGATTGTACTATCTGTACAGAGCAGCATGCAAAATGTACATATATATATATACTTCATTTTCAAATTTAATGTAAATCTGAATACTATGTGCAAACATACATTACCTGTTAAACATATGTAAAGAGTTGTTATATTGTATTATATATTTTTAGAATTGGGCATTTCTTTCTCGCTTTTGCTTTCTTTCTCTGGAGGGCCAGTTTGAATATTTGATAGAATTCGAAAGGGATATGGGTATTCCAAATCTGCTGCTTTATTATGACGACGATAGTCAGTGGCCATCAGTTTACCACAGCAGTTTGGTAAGTAAATCATAAATCTAAAATTTTAATTATTATCATTAACATAAGATGGACGCTTTCCTAAAAATAGATTCTTCTATTTGTACTCTACGGAATCTTTTTGGTTCAAAAATATATTTACCAATTTCAGTCATGTAAAGAAAGAGAAGCAGTCCTTAATAAGGGTGGACAAAATCAAATTATTAAGCTATCCCATTGGTACCCAGAAACGGAATATTCGGGCTGTATAGTTACAAGAGCTAATAAGGAACTACCGGCAATAAAAAGGTTTGTGTTTTATTTTTAAAGCATTATACAATATAAATGAGTATAAAAGTATAATTATTAATTTTAGAGGAATATTTGCCAGACAATATCATCTTATTACATTATCATTAGTATTAACAACGATCTTGTAATAAACATCAAAAAATTAAAGAAACCTGAATTTTTTAACACAAAATGTCCAGAGACTGAATTGATACATATCTACACAGTATCCTTTTTTTTATATCTACGCGTGTAAAATATAATGCAGTTTAGTAACATTATAGCTATCTATATATTATAAATATTTCAGCACATCTACAACAGTCAAACCCACGAAAAAAAGAAATACATTAACAACAATATCAAAGGGTCACAAATCTGAACCACCACTTAACACATTATATTATGATCAATTTCTCAAAGCGACGACGCCTAAAACAAAAACTACCACAGCCGATACAAACTCTACCACTTGGTACGAATTGTTACCAACAGGACAAACCAACTTTTCGTCTACTACGTGGTCGGAAGACGATTTATGGGAGACTATAGGACCGGATGAAAATATTGATCCATCCAACAATTTAAAAGACGTCGAAATCTTATTTGATAACAACAGTACTAAAGGAGTAAGTCTAGTATTTTGAAATAAACTGATTCACCTTTTTTAATTTTTTTTTGTATATTTTTTTTAACAGCTCATTTAATGTTCCCGCTGCTGGGACTCGGGGCCTTCTCTTATAATCGGGGTATCGAACTCGGGGCCTTCTCTTATAAGTGATATTTAATTTCTTAAACGCACATAATCACCGAACGGAGGCCGAGGTCCAAACCACTTGGCTATGGGTCTGGAATTGTAGTACTATTTATTTATATTTTATATACAACGAGGCTACGAAACAAAGAAACTCTTGTGCTGCTGCTCTTATTATCCCTCCAGTTATTTATCCGTAACTGCCTTGGGGAAACCGCAAAACAATAATGTTTGCGCAAACTTTTTAAACAAGAAATAGAAGTGGTAGTTAACGATCTCTGCCTATCAATAAAATGTAAAATTCACTCTTAATTATTAATTTATGCGTAAAGCTCTTTCTCAAATCTTTATTTCAGCATAAAATAAAGCGTTCAACATCAGAACTTTATGAGCGTTATCGGCGCCGTCGCTTGAACTCTGTAACCAGTCCGATCGGGAGCGGCACCTCGAGTGAAACCGAAAAACTTATCGTGTCTTGTCACAATTCTCGAAGATTCCGTTCAGCCAGGGAACGTTGGTGGTTTATAGCTATTAGCAACTGTGACAGTCGTAAGGTATGTATCTATTTAACTGTATTTTTTCTTATTTAATACCGAAAAATTCGTCGTATTCCGAGTGTGCTAAAAAAATACGTAAATCATCGAAACTGAAACCGTAAAACGTACGCACAGCTCTGTTAATTTATATTGTTTCCGCCTGTTCCGGTCCCCAAGTTATTTTTAATATTTATCTTCTGGTCTTTTATACTGTTGGTGTAATAAACAAAAGTAATATGAAAATCAAAACTATTTTTATATTTACAGGGATTAGATATTAGATACAAATTTTTGATGACTAACGGCCCAAACGGAGATTTTTGGCATGAACATTTCTCCGCGGACGAGTTCTGTAAGGAAATATTTTTTTTTATATAAAAATGTAACATTTTCATCTTTAACCAAAAACAACAATCACTAAACATGCTTATATTATTTCAGACGTGTTGCCGATACTCTTAGCGTATACATTCGGATATGTGGTGATGATGGTGGCTGTGGTGATATGCAGTGTGGAACTCAAATCGCGTCACCTTCTGCATTCCACCTATAAACTATTTCTGATATCAGTAGTCGTACAACACTGCGGCATCATCGTTCAAGTCCTTGCTGCTATTAGATACTCTATTACAGGCATGGTCTATATGACAGCCAGGATTACAGGTAAAACTTTTTTTATCTGTTTACAGAAGTAGTTGAACGAAACGGGCTGTTGCGCCAGTGTACATTAAGTATTTTTACATTTTCTGACACCGTAAAAAATCTTAAGGACGCAATTGTTCATTTGTGAATGATAATGATGTATATAAATTCGTTGTATTTTTTATTGTATACAAAGAACCTGGATGTATTAATTCATATATTTAATGTGTACCATCATTTCTTTTATCATGAAGTTTCATAATTTACTAGGACAATTCTTTTGCGGTATGTCGGAGATGACATTTTTGTTACTGCTAGTACTGATGGCGAAGGGTTATACAATTACTCGGGGCCGACTCAAGGTTGCCTTTACAGTCAAACTCACAGTGTTCATGTGCTGTTATATCGTCACCTATGTAGTGCTCTTCGTGTACCAAGCTAAGGTAAAATTATTGGCAACTTATTAAATTAACTAATCTTATCTTATTGATAGTCTGAATGTTACCGCTTACTAGTATCCATCTCGTTACTGGTACTTAACTATAAGTAAAAACCATGTCTAATGTTAACCGATTACATATGGAACTTTAAATTACTGAATAGAAACAGTAAAGTTATTAAATTAATATTTTTTTTGAGTTCTTTCTCTTAGAGTTCATTCAAACGATAGAAATAATTTCATAGAATATTCGCACATCATTTTAATTCAACTTAAACTACATTCACATAATAGCTACTGTTTGCTAGATCAGCCTATAAATATAAGGTATTATAGAAGTAGCTTTAATTATTGTCAATTTAAAGCAATTATTGTTTACTTTTCACAGATGTTTGATCCGGGTGAGGTGTTGTACTTGTACGAAAGTCCCGCGGGTTACGGCCTCATAGTGTTACGCGTTACCGCGTGGTGCGCGTATGCTTATGCAACTTTCTTCACTGTCAAGAAATATCCTGAAAAGGTGATGTTGTAATAAAAATAAACCTTAATCCTTCTACAACATTGTAGATTGGTTTCGCATCATGGGAAAATGCATAGTAGAAATATTCTCGTGTAACCCGCTTCCTTTAATTTTTTTTCGTTAAAGAGGGTTTAAATTGAATATTAAGAAAAACTATGCCATAAACGAAATATGTGGGTTTTATTAAATCAAATAAAATTACAAAAACACTCATTTAATAAAAAAGGTTAATTCTATAACAATACAATTGAAACAATCTGCAAATGTACGAGAAATTAATGATGAATTGTACAAACATTATAAATTTAACGGTACAGAAATATAACATGTGAAATCTCCGTGGTATACGGGGATTATTATAAAACTTTAATAATACGAGTGTAGTTATACTTAGACTTACATTTAAACATAGTATGTAAAATAATATCTTATTATTGATTGATCCAGAATACATTCTACTGTCCGTTCTTCATTTGCGGCACATTGTGGTTTTATGCGGGGCCCCTGATCATATTAACTGCGAATTCGTATATAGGTGTGTAATTATTAAATACAATAATAAATAACTTATTTTAATATTGTAATATTTTATATACACATTTGCAAAATTGTTTTCAGATAAATGGGTGCGGGAAAGTGTTGTTACAGCTGTATTACTATTTATTACTTTTACTGGTCACGTAACGTTTTTGGTATGAGATTTTTGTAAATGAATTTAAAATTAAATGTATAAATTTCAATTTGATTAATACATTATTATTTTAACTCAATAATTCATATAATGCTGTCGTTGCAGGTTTTAACCTTGCCGGTATTCGCAAATAAAAACTTCCCATATCATGTTCGGACCACTCAAATAGGAGTTATGGAGGTAAGACATTCATATAAAAATGCAGTGTTAAAATGTTTTTAAAAGCTGACAATATCATTAAAAAAATGAAACCATTGTAATTAAATGATTTTAGTAATTTTAAAGAGTTGATTACTATCATGTACATGTTGCTTCTTTTTTATACAGATGTTTATAAAACTATTACTAGCAAAACGACTGTTTTTACAAGATTTTGAGTTTTGTCTTTGTTTTGGTTATCGAAGTGTTTATTAATAGTATATTGTAGAAAAAAAC
>DWHU01001931.1:0-11062 GCA_018247975.1 Parides photinus
AAAAACCATTGCCAATAACCCTAGCAGTGTGTTTAGTACAGATGGAGACTAACATACTGCCCCAACCCCAAGAAATTGGGAAAATGGGATAGACAAAGAAGACTCTTTCCTCACTATGAGAGAAGGACCGATTCCCTGCAGTGGGAACATATAGAATGCTAAAAAAAAAAAAACAAAGTAATCAGTTACCGGAGTAGTTTTGCCAGAATGCAGCACCACCCGGCATTATGTCAACTGGTGGTGGTGGGTAGGTCCACTGGGGCTGCTTGTCCGGCGTGCGCGGCGGCTCGCGGGAGTACGGCGGCGAGGCTTGCGGCGGCTCAGCGCTCGGCGGTTTGCTCTCAGATCCGTTTTCACGTTCCGAGCGCGACTCGTGTGCCGATGGACTCATGTTCTCTGTAAAGAATAAACATTTAAATAAACACGGTCATACAATATCTTAACTTATTTGCTGTTTCAGTTAAATTTCAGAAAATCACAGTAAATTAAATTTAAACTACTAACTTCACTGAAAAGTGTTCGACCTGTCCGAAAAGTAATACTTCTCGTATCCTCAGCGCAAGCGAAAACCCGCTAAATTATTTAGAATAGGTTAGTTAAGGATGGATCCAAATAGAATAATGGCTGGATGTGATCTGATACCATTGAGGTGGTACGTGGTAGGGTTGTGAAGAATTGTATAAAACAGACCAAGCGATGGGAACCAGCATAATGTTAGAGAGTCTGCGGTTGTTGCAAATTGTGATTACGTAACCTCTTCGAACATTGAGGATGAAACATTTTTTAATAACCCTCACTGACGTTTAGAAGACAAGTTATCTCTTCGAAGATTACACATATAATTTAAAGTAGTTAGGTTATGGAATTGAATTTATAATTAAATGTTTAGAACTTTAATTCCGCGGACTATTCACTGTTTGTTAAATGTTTTCGTATGATATTTTGATCGATTCAAGTCAACAGCACTAGTAAGGGGTGGAGATAGCGTAAACATAAAGCCTTATATGTGTTCGTTAAAGTGTAAATCAATCTAACACTGTATTAACATAATCAAAGAAACAAAGCGAGTATAAACTGCGATTACACAAGATGTTGAGCTCGAATGCGTGTTAGATTAGCACCCGGACCCTCGTTTCAAATGGCCTGCGAAACGATTTCCTGACACGGAGATTAGTACAAGCCTTCACTAGCGTACCACCCTTCTTACATCACGCACTCGATATACGATACAAATCATCGGAAACATATGTCAATAATGCTGAAATGGAAAATGAACTTGTAACTTCCGTTTCTCACAGACCAAACTCGATTGCTACAAAATAAGCTACGTAGGACCTTTCGGAATGACGCTGTGGAAGTTTTAGCCGATACACAGATAGTTTGACAGACGGTAAGTTAACATGTCAGGAGCACTAGTGAGCACTTTGTTTATACTTGTTGAAGTCTGATAGTGATTACATCGATTATTCGATGACTGAACCAGCGTAGTACGTCCAATGATATTTTAATGGAAGTATTTACACGTATTATATTTGTACATGTTTTAATAGTGAATTCTGAGATCGTCATTTAAGAATCAGAAAAATCCGTTAATGTGATAAACAAAATTTAAAAAAAAATAGGAAATGTTATGAGTCAAATAAAAAGTTTTAAATTCATGGCAAACTATTGATGATTAATTGAGGATTAAACAGGGACTTATTTTCCTGAACGCGAAACATTTTTTTATTATTGTAAATACTTGAAATGTGAAAATAAAGCTTTTACACCTACAACCAATCATCCTCTATATAAAGACAGAGAGTATGATATATCACAAACAGAATTGTACTAGATTTTCTTGCCTGCGACTGTTTTGAAATTTTATCTATATTATTAATGATCTGCTTTGAAGGGCGTTATTGTGTATTGTTAAATTACGGAGGTAACGATACTTATCATCACGTCTGAAGGTGATTATAAAGTTGCTCTGGAAACAACTTAACCTAATCTAATTACTAATGCTTCATTTTTGTATGACATTTACTGAGTTTTCATTAATACAAATGATATGTTAGATTCTTGTTACTAACCGGTGACGATTCTGAGGATCTCATTAGGGGCACCGGATTGTTTAAGCGCTTCTTCAATCTTCTGCCGCCTCTTCAGTTCGTTTTCCAACTGCTCCTGTATCTGCTGTCGCTGTTTTCGTTCTTTCTTAAGCCGCTTTTGGTACATCACTGCAGAAATAAAAAAAAATAGGATAAAGGGAGTAAATAACTACCTATCACAATCGAGCAGAGATTTTTTTTAAATGTACCGATCATTCTTCTCTTGGGTATAAAACAGTTGAGAAAAAAGTAGCTAGTATTTATGTGTTAGAACATACGGCGACTGTATTATGTAAAAATAACAGGTATGAAAAGTTATGATAAAGAAATATTCGTGTAAAATTATAATTTTACTCTTTCGTCGTGATTTAAGGGAAATGATATTGTTTTAGGCCGAGGCGCCATTAAATCGTGTTTCAGTGAACGTAAGGTTTTTTGATTGAATATAACATTGCAGTTTTGGGGTCATTATAAATGTTAAGAGAGATAGATTTTTCTGAGTTCGCAGTGGATTCTCGGCCTATACACAGTGATTTTTTTTTAATTTTGTTTACAGCCCACAGCTGGGAATCGGGGCCTTCTTTCATAATGAGATAATTATGGCCTTGATCCACCACGCTATCCAAGTGCGGGTTGGTGGATAAAGCCGGTGATACTTAATGTCTTAAAGCGCACATAATTCAGAAAAAGTCATCGGTGCCCGCCAAGCTCGAACCCGCTACGTCCGAATCGGAGGACCAGTTCTCTAATCACTCGGCTATCACAGCTATAATTTTGTACATTTTTATAATATTTATCACACGCTCTTTGTAAGTTTCGTTATTATAACATTGTCCGTCTTCAAGTTATAGAATACATCATAAATATTAATAGAGGCAGCGGCAGAGCTGGGCTTGCTCTCTCGTACCGTATCGAAACAACAATTACTGCGAATGCCGGCACGCATAGCAAAACAAAACTCTGACTAAATAAATGGGTTTCGCTCGTAATTCGTGCGCCATGTTCGTGCGAGCGATTTATTAATGTTTATACACTACAGTTGCTTTAAGAGAGCTTGAAAATCAACCGTACGTCCCTTTCACTCTTAAGTGAAATAACTTTTTTTTCGTATACTTTGTTAAGTACCTCACTTAGAATCACATTTGTGGTGTTTCGTTTTGGGTTATGTTGTGTCGATAATCGCCCAATCGTCAGTATAATGTTTCTCTTTCTCGTACACGTTCTCGCTATATTCATGTCTATCTCTGGAAGGATTCAATTGACGAATGATTGAGTCGGCGCGGATGTCGATGGAGTCGGAGCCCTGCCTCTGTCGGGGGCGGCGCGGGTGGAGGCATTGATAGGTTTTACGGTATACTGAATACCTTTTACAGATAAACACAGGTTTTTTTATAGAAATATTAGTAAATAAATATCTACAACTTATGTAACTTTACTTTACTTTATGTAACTTAAGTTTTGGGTTAAACTTATGTATGAATTACAACATAGATATCAATAATAACGAACAAATAGATTTTAATAATTTAGACAGATCCATTAATTTCAGATTTGTCTATAGACATGTAATTTCATAAAAAATATTATTTTATTACTTGAAATATAACAGACATCAAATATTTTTTTAAACTAATTAAAAGTTTTTAGAAAGCATCCGAAATAATATATTTAATTTTGATTCACAGATCGCAAAAAATTTAAGAAACAATGAATAGTAATTTTTTTTTTATTTCATGTAATAGTAATTTACGTATGTTTAAATTTTTTATTTGTTCACTTCTACTATTTATGAATTTTACTATTAAGTACCAGTCGGAAGAGTTTGTGTAATGTTTTACGAAGCTTCGAACTTTGACGTCATTAAATATCTGTTATAATTTTTATTTATATCTGATAGTATATATGTGTAAAGAATAAAACAAACTACGTTTTTCTCATTAAAATATGGATCGTTAATTAATGTTGTTGGTAATGAAAGTGGCGGGGTCGGAGCAGTGGACACCCACGCATCATTTGTCATCGCGCAGCATCCAGCTCCGGCTCATAATAACGCAAGCAACCATAAATAGCCTTTTTATTTAGAAACCTATCCGCGTCTACAAAGAGATTGCCTTCTCATAATGCTTAATTAAGACGAAATCTTATAAAAGCTTCATTTTACTAAAACGTATAACGAAAGAAGCCGTGTTTATTGATATATTAAATATTATAATTTACCTGTAAGAACATAGAAATTTACTTTCTCATAAAAGGAAGAATAAAACATTCTACATATATGTCTAAAAGTGTAAAATTTATTAAATGATTTGTTTAATTTGATGTAAACATAATTGCTTAAACTGTAGTTAACCTAGCTAAGGCTCTGATCGATATTTACTGAATATGAGTTAGTCTACGAGTGCAATGAGTTAAATTAAAAAAGCATTAATTAATAAGGACGAAAAGGTCATTTTCAGGTAATCACTCGTAAACAAAATACATCGGTGGGCGACTAAAGGTTCATCCGGTGGAAAATTCATCGAGCCGACGAGTCCGAACATCGAATCAGTCCAACACCTCTGAAAATAAGCTTTTCACTCCGATGACGCTTATTTTTGGACCTTTCATCTCTTTGTACGCCCTTGTGGTTATCAATTAACCGGAACTTGATGCATGAGAAGTTGATTTTGTTTAATTAATTAAGTAAAATATAAAAGTTTAAATCTTTCAAAATGTTATTTGGTTTCAACTCATTAACATCAGCTGACGTCAGTTTTGTCTTAGTAAAGATAATCCGTTTCGCAATTTAAAAATTATATGGATCATTATTAATATAACTTGATCGACGACTGATGATTACGAAAAGATTATGCAAATTACCATTTGATCTGATGTTCCATATTTTTTTGTATCATTTGTCTAATTGTCTAAGCAAAACTAGAATAAGATAAATTAATATTATATTATTGATCACTTTTTAATGTGGACAGCTGAATAGATCTCGAAAAATACTTCTCCAATCAACGCTACGTATAATAAGGCGGGAGCAGCTAGCCGCCATTGTTTCTTCGAGTCAATATTTGTGGATGGGTCGTCGGCATCGCTTTGTTCAATAATCCGCGGTAATGCTTCCACCATTCATGGACCGTGGACGAAGATGAATCGTAATAATTGATCGAGCGATTTCATTTCATCAAAGAGATGCGCGGACAGAACAAAAAGTTGAACCCTTTGTGTCCGGCAATACTTCTAATTTACAAAGCACTCGAACGCGTCTACGAATTACGTTTATCGTTTCATTGTTCCTTTGGGTCTTTAATTAGTTATACCCTTGTTTAAATATGACTTCTAAAAGTATATTATGTAAATCATAAAATTAATCGTTCTTGATTAATTTTACATTATGATATTTTTAGTTGGCTAAAATTAGTATGGTAGATCGACTTTTTTTGTTGTGGTAGTAAAAAATATAGACAACTGCAAAACCACGCGATATGAAGCAAAACAATTCGATGTCCGGGGCGGGGCGTATGAATAAAAACGAACCACCGAAATATTGAAGGAATCCATTCAAAGGGGAAAAATGCAATAAAAAGGTCCGGCCCGATACAGCACGGGTGTGCGGTTAAAAGCAACGAACGAATATGGTTCGAAACATCCGCCGCAGACAAAAGTTGGACTACTTGACTATGCAAATTATATTTGCGGACCGCCGCGGCGAGACCCGATCTCCGCCGTTCCGTTTCACTTCTACGAGTACGTACGAGTATAAAACGTGTATTCTTTTCATATTTTCATCCGATTTCCTTCCCCTCGTTCATTTTGTTCCGGTTTTTTAAAAAGTCACGGAACAATGGCGCTTTCCGCGGGGCTTATTCGCCGCGAGCCGTTTCCTTGCACGCGGCTTCTCTTTCTTATTATTATATCTATCTTTTATACGTATTCAGTTCTTTTTCTTTAATACTTTCAGCTCATAAATGGTTGATACGGTCCCCTAGGGTTTGTGGTACGAATAACATGTAAATGAGCCGGTGTGCCTATACAAATTTATAATACGACGCGTAATGGGACTCGCAACTTTATGGTTTTAAACATCGGTCTGTTTTAAAACGAGGCTACGAAAACAATTGAGTTGCCGAACTGACGACGTTATCTCTGTAAAATTATAGATGATTGGATTGATAATGCTTTTATGCATCAATGTGTTACAATGATAGCAATTAAAATATTGAAATTGCCGTTTATAGTGTTGATAATTGGATACCTATTTTATACGCGGAGAAATTTATTTAAGCCTGGAGGTGCAATCAGCTGTTTTTTTATATCAATAATGAAAGGCGAGATGAATTTTTATGCCCTTACGATAATTTTTGCTTCTCTGTTACTTTGTTATTTCATTGCGAGGCCATAAAAGTTTGGGAAATCAATTGGCTCGCTTGTTAACAAGCTCCCAACATTAGTCCAAAACCAATAAATGTTTGCCAATAATTTTCATGAATCAAGGAATATGAGTCTACACAAAAAGTTTTAATGTACATTTACGTTCAAGATTTAAATGGAATTATGTAATTAGCAATGTCTAAAACTAGTCTAGTGTTAGATTTATAAATTTTATGACCTAAAGCTACGGACTGCTCTAAATAGTTCAATACAACGTAAATATGATTCGACGTTTATGACGGCTCCACCCCTCAGTCGCAACCGCGCCATTTAGATAAGTCTTTTTTATAGTTCTTTATTGAAAATAAATTGCCTAGAATAAAATCAGACACAGTTCAAATGGCTTTCCGATAGTTGTGTATGAAATAATGTTTGGTAGATAAGATGAGTCAGTTATCTGAGCGTATGTTCAGCGAGGGGAAGAAAGTTGATTGTGAGATGACGAAACGATTTATGAAACGCTTAATGATACTTCAAACACATGAATCGCTGATTAAATTCAGTTTGTCTTTTTTTTATGTATTTGTTAACAATTTACACGATTTAATATGTGAAAATATCTCCATCGTAATTACTTCAGGCGCCGAAAACGAGAGAACACTATAAAAATACAATACTTTTCGTCTCGTTTACTTGTTTCCTGTTACAATTTGAATTACTTTTATTAAATTTATCCTCATAAGCATATAGATCATATCGATTATAAGGAGAAAATATAAAAAAAAATCATACTGTAGGTGTGTTGTACTGTCTTTATTTAGGAAAACCTACTAGTACACAAAAAAAACTACATAAATTTAAACTATTTCAAAACTACAACAGATTTCAGTAAGTTTTAATTTCATGTTCGACAACTGTTACAATTTTTTTTTATATATAAAACTTTCTTGTTTTAATTGAGTTTAATGACAAAACTTAACAGTTTACCAAAAAATAGGAAAGCAAAAGGTTATAGCTATAAATAAAATAAAGCTCCGTTGATATCTCGCCAATGTTCTGATATAAGGCCGTTGACAGTCGTTTAGCTATTTTATCTATTTCCTCTGTTTTATTTTGGCGAGCGCAAAATTTATGGGGCGAGTGGGTCCTGCGATAAACATTTTCCTTAAAATTGTGAGGATTATTGTTCTTGTCGGACGAATGGGGTGGCTTTAAGTTATGAGCCACGCGTGACCTTCACTTATAAAACGCCATACACTATTGGTTTCGTAGGCGGACGTACTCCACTAAATCATGTAAACTGTAACTGTTCGCGACGTTTTGTAAATGTTATATAAATTTTACTAGTTTTATGGTTTATATGTAATGAAGATTATAAAACAAAAAATACATATATCATAAATGATACATTAAAGTTATTTATACTTCTTTCTATAGATATTGCGAAGTATGGAGAAGTACAATCGCTCGTTTCAAAATGCGAATCTGTATATCGCAACGTAACATTCTTATGGAATGTTCACCTTCGTAATCATAATAAAAAAGAGATTTTGTTGTTATGGAGAAAAAAGAGAAGAAAATCGCGGACGCTTTTATCAAAACGATCAAAGGGCCGGTCGGGTGTTCCGACTTCTTACGACGTTAGTAAAAAAATACAATCTCTCTTTATAGTTACCATTCCACTGGTTATTATATCCGTATCGATGCTGCTGACTTACGGACCGTGAAACCGTTCGATTCTCTACATAACTACGCCTTCCATCGACTGAACGCTCACTTCGGAGGAGAAAGAAAAGAGAAACATTACAATCGTATATATTAAACTAGTGAAATAAAAAAAAACCTATCTGTCGTTATACTAGTATCGTTTTTTTTAAGACAGATCTTTTAAATGGTTCATATCTAGTTTTATTTTTGTTAAGAAATTTCTTTGAAAACAGAGAGTTAGTGCCCTATACTAGAGCTTTAATACTCACTAAAGAAGTAGGAGAACGGTAACAATATACAAATGAACGTATTTTAACCACCAGTTCATTTAACTTTAGGTTGATCATACAGCAGAGTAAAGAAAAATCTTCGACATTCTATGTGTACTTTTTCTGCTTAATTTGTTATATACAATTAGTTTCGTTATTATGTAATTGGTATTAAGTTATTCATTAAAAGCTGAGTGCTGATAGTTCTTGTTTGAAATGATGGTATGAACACCTTGCCGTTGTAAATGTAGAGCATAAACACGAGAGGGAGAGTCGGGTTAACGATGATTGTGTTTCGCGCGTTACTTGACTCCTACTGTCACGTTTGACACGAATTTCTCGAGTAGTACAACATCATCAATATTTTTTATTGCCTGTAAAATATTGATTAAATACTAAACTCTGAGAGGGAATAGACAAACTCCGAAATCAATCGACGATTGTAACTCTCTACTCTGAAAGTTGATGGAAAGGCATTACATAGATATTTTTAATACGTCTTTCAGGAGTTTTGTTATAGATTATTTTTTTTACTGAAGAAAATAAATATAACGATCGCAGGTATTTGTTTCCAGAGATCGTCTATTTAGGTACCACTGCAGCTCATATTTATATCGACAATGAATAGCATACAAACATTTCCGTGTTCCGGTTTGAAGAACGTTATAGCTAGGTAGCGAGATTTAATATCTTATGTCTTAAGGCAAAATGTAGTGTTGATATATCATTTTAACTAGTGTATTGTTAGTGTATTACTTATTATAGGGTGAACGGATCACTAATCTCGTCGCCTCATAAAATTAAAAAAAAATGTATGAATTTTTATTGTGAAATATATCTTAACGATCTCGTAACTACTTAGAGGATGCTAAAACGTATTCAGCGGCAGTCGCTAATGAAGGAATCGAATCGGCTGGGGATTATTTTCGTTGAAATGGCTCACCGGGGCATGCTTCCTGCGACAGTGTGGTCGTAACTCGACACCTTTATTAATATGCCTGAATTAATAATATTGTAGATATTGGCTGGCAGGGGCCCGCGTATTGCGTGCGAATGACGTTATCGTGAGGCTTCGGTGCATCGGTTCGAGAAAAATATCGATTTACATTCGTTTGTGCGGAGTGACGCGCGACTAATAGTTAATATATATTTAATAACGTATTCTACTCACGGAATTTAAAGTGTGAATATGAAACTTCTTCTGTAATTAATTTTATTAACTCGAACGTTGGACCTCGGCCTCCGATTCGTGGGTCGCGGGTTCAAGCCCTATCGCGCATCAATTACTTTTTTTTTGTTACGTGCGGTTTAAGAAATTAAATGTCACAGGCATTATCCGCCAACCCGCACTTGGCCAGCGTGGTGGATTAAGGCCTCAACTCTCTCATTATTAGAGAAGGCAACGAGTACCAGAAGTGGGGGAACATTTAGTGGGGTATTTATTAATTCGAAATCATATGCCATTCACTGTACAATGAAACAATTCTTACGACACAAGCAAATTTTGAGCCTTAAAACTTATAAGAAATTTGCTAAAGTATATCGAATAAATCAGAGAATTATGTTAACAAGAACTAGTTATAGGTCCATGAAAGTAATTACAGGAACTTTTATAGGACATTCTGTTTATTACTAAACACATATTTCTATATCTCTGTACGACACTTACTCGTTGAATTGAATTATTAACAAATACACCATCAAATGTGCTCATAATATTTATGGCTGTGTTCCTAATAGGCTATAAAATTATTTACGATTATTATTTCTAGTTTGTTTTAATAACTGGCAAATCGAATTAATACAATCACATCGTATCTGTGGGGGGAATGATTCTGTATGAGGTAAAACATTATTGTATTACTTTCAAGTAAATGACTGTAAGCCAAGCACAAAGTATAAGGAAACATAATAACAAAGAGACAATTTCAATTTTGCACAAAGTTCCAAAACACGGACGCAGGTAAAAATTTAAACAAATATTGACAATGGTTGATTGCAGCCGTCCAGCGAAGATCCCCTTAGCAAACTGCGAATTAAAATGGGGACGAGAAAAATTAATCCTAATGCGATTTTAATGAAGCCGAAATAAACGAACGCCATAATGAATTGTTAAGCTGTAGGTTATTTCTTTTGCTTTATAGCAGAGAAGGCCTGGAAAAGAAAGCAACGGGAATGTTCAACAAATTTGCTTGAAAGACAATTTCCTTTCCTTTGTTTTTGATGTCTCTTAGATTCTATTAGATGTTATTTTTAGATAGTCAATGTTTTGATAGTTTGTTAGTAAAAAAGAAAAGTCTGTTGTACGTTAATGTATGTATAGTACGCATATTAAAGCTCCGGGGAGATAAAATGTAATAATAATTAAGGCTCAACTCTGCACAAAGATGCACGCCTTAGCATCGGGTATAAAGTACACAAGCGCTGAAAATGTACACCTGAAGTCTGCGCCAGCTTTTGCATTAACGAATGCGGAAGCAACGTTGTGCATTCAGGACGCGTTGCAACCTCCCTCTCCTCCCCGCCCCACCGCGCGGCCTCCCCCCCACACCCCCGCACCCCCCCCTCCCGCTACGCTAGGTTTCGGTACGCTAGGTTATGTTAGGTTAGGTTAGGTTAGGTTAGGTTAGGTTAGGT
>DWHU01001932.1:0-11061 GCA_018247975.1 Parides photinus
CTACAGGGGCTGAGCGAGGGTTGCCACTAAAAAGATATTGTTTATTTTATTAAAAAAAATCGAAACTATTCTACTGAGCGCAACATTAGGCGTACAGTTTTATACAAATGGATATACTTTTATTAATATAATGAAAGCACTTGTTAAAATTAAATTAAAGTTGTCCATAAAATAAAGTCTATAAGAATCAGGTATTATATAATTAAAATAAAATTATAATAATACATAAATATGACAAAAACATTACAAACATTTTTCATGTCCTTTACATTTAATATTGTTAGTAAGTATCACTGCTTTTGATCAAGGGTTTTGTGGTTATATTAATATATAAAATTATGTATTAATATTTGTTAATAAGGATTTTGTCACAAATCGCAGCCCTGGTTATGGGTTCAGGTATATTGTTGTAGACTCGGGAGCTGATTACGTGTACCATTGTATACCAGACATTGGACGCAATTAAGTATTAGACCCGGTCTATAGCTTCAATCTAGTGCATATAATAATCTTAAGAGGCTTAGTGCGAGGATTTATTTATTATTTACATGAAATTGTTTCTGGTTGTCCAGTCCACTAAAATAAAGATTATTGATTTCGTTACACTGTGGTTTTAATTATAGCCTTACTTCAGTACAGCTAAGATGCATGTCTGTTGATAAAATAAAAAATTATAAAATGCATCTGCAGGAAAAGACAGAGCAATTGCCTTTCTTTATATAACAATCTATTAAGAATTCTTCATAAAGTTTTTTTAGAAAATTTATTAATAATATTAATATTGTAAGTGATTAAAGACATTATTATTTTTTAAAACTTTAAATGGCCAAAATTTTATTATTTCGCTCTTACTTAATATGTATGTATAAGATGTATATAGTTTTTTTGTGTGTAACTCTCGATAGAGAATAGAATAAGACATTTGTTACTAAGTTTTGATTAACGTTGTAAAAATTTTAAAATCATTGAAGCTGTGGTGGTTCAGTTTGCAAGGCGGTCGAATGCGCTACACGTCTTGAGGAAGCGCTTGTTACCCGAGTCTCTACAGTTGGAACATTTAGTGGACTGAATGTTTTAATATTTTAAGACGTCAATAGTAGTAATAACAATGTTTGATCTGCTTTAAAATGTATAATAATGTGAGAACAATGCGTGGTGTTCGCCGCGCGCAAAACTTGCGGGAGCCGGCTAAGTAATTGCAGACTAGTTAACAAGTGCGGTGGCATTGCACGCCACTTAAGTGGTAAATTCGAGGAAGCTGTCATCTGAACACAACTCGTTGCAATCGCTGAAGTGGTCTGCTAACGAACACGCGTGTCAAAGCGAAACACTTCATTAGGTGAGCGACGCTCTCCGCCCGCCCCGGCTAAACCTCGCCCCTCCTCCGCCCGCCTCACCTCCCCGCGCTCCGCTCCCCCTCCGCCGCCCTCCCCGCCCCCGTCCGCTCTCCCCGCGGCCGCTCCTTACTCCAACCACTATTTAGTGGGCGTCTTACCGACTCCGCTGCGCTAATTAGACGATGCCGACTCTCCTCTCATTAGCGGCGAAATTATGCAGTTTGCTGGAATTCGGGTTAAATGTGAGGTCGAGGACTCAAGCTATGTGAAAAATGTGAAATCCCCCGCACTATCTCTGAACTCTTTATTAATCAAGACGCCATTGCGATCGATATTACTTAATAAATTTTTTATTCATAGATTTTACATACATCACAATTATGTCTATAATTTTAATATAACCTTCAGTATACAACTAATGAAAAATTGAACTAAGCTAATTTATCTCATAATTCGTAACAAAAGTAAGCATCGAAAAGTGGCTAATTAAAGTAGAGGATCCAAAGTGTGTTTCGAAAAAAGTGAACGTTAAAATTCCCTTCTCATTTACGTAAACGGGCGAAAACCGGTATATTTGTAAGTAGGGAAACGTCCTCTCGGGCAAACAACGTTTATCTACAGCACATTGGGTTAATGAATGGGGGAGGAAGAATGAGAAGTAGGCATTATTTTAATTAGAAAAATTGCCGGTGAATTTCACTCGGGGGCCCCGGGAGCGTGTAAATGGAGTGTATGTAAGCTACAGGCTACCATCACAGTGGTAAACAAGTACCGTTGTACAGACAGCAGTGTATAAAACGTATACAAGCATTTTGCATTATGAGTTTTTGAACATATTTTCGTAAGTTTACTTTTAAAGCAAAACCTATTTCATATTTTGATTTTTTCATTATGTAAATTCGATATTTCCCGCGCTGCGGACCTTTGACCCGAAAACACAAAAGGGGAAAAGTAACAATAAAGTATGAATCGTTAGCGAGCATTTCGCGCTACTGTAACCTGTCCATTAGGTAATAAATAAACACAACAAAATGAAGAATTTTGGCCGTGTTAACGTCGATCCACCCAGTTCCCAACAAAGCGTATCGCAAGGTAGCGAGCGTAAAAATGCCGCATCATACTTAAATCATTTACGAAATATTGACAACAATAAATTATTGCCCCACGGCGAGGACTTTAAAAAAAATCGGTTATTAATATTTGTTTTCTTTGTCCGGGACCACGTGTCCCCGCACCTGAACTCTGCGAATGACGCTGCCGTAAAAAAAAAATTGAAAAAAATATCCGAGGCTAGTCGAAAAAGAGCAGAGGCGCAAACAGACAACAGCCAGTTTGAATGATTGCTTCCCTGGAAGAGCGGCAAGTCCATTTTTCACAAGTGCCATTCACCGCTTTCATGTTACGTAGGTACCGTGTATATTATGTATATTTTTTATTTATCGTACCACCACCACCACCGCCGCCACCCCAACCTCGCGGCGGCCCGCTACCAAATTGATATTCGCCGAATGCGAATTTACGGCGTCCAATTCCTCACTGTTTTATTCATTTAGTGATTTCGCGATGGTAAACACGCAGGTAGAGATGTGTTTAATTTCGAAATGAAATGTTTATTGCCGCGTTTCCGTTTTGTTTACAATTACGTAGTACGTATTCGTTATACGTACACCCGCTCGTTTCACTATAACACTACTTCATTTATATCTTTTCATGAAATATTTCATTGCGTAAACATTTACTTTATTACTATTATTCTTCTCTACTAAATTCGAACAGCTTGATAACGTTCTATTAGTAAAGTTCAGGTGATATTGGTACAAATAAATTCATTTAGGTAGGATCACGAAGTATTTCATATTACATTAGTCTCACAACAACGACTAGTAAAAAAACATCTGTACAGCAAAAACTTGCTACAGGCTCGGTAATATTAAATATTATACGTTGATATTCAGTTATTACTTATAATCGATTAAGTATATATAATATAACCACCATAACTCCCATTGACATAGGTCCTGTTGTTAATGATGTAAAAATTCCGTTGCCATAGTAAAGCTACAAGCGGACTTATATAAAGAATAGTTATAAAAACAGAACGTCCGTTAATTTTATAAATATTTATTTACCAAAATCTGATTTCAGATTTTGGTTATCTACTTGAGTTTTTACAAGAATTAGGGGATGATAATGATTTCGATTGGACTTTTTCAATGTCTTTGGACAATTCATAACCAACTGTCTAGTCCCGAAGTAAGCAGAATATACTCGCTTGTATTTCAAGATAGCTGATGAATTACTTAAATATATCTTTTGTTATTATACATATCATACATAGAAAACACTCAGACTCAAAACAAATGTTGTGCGTGGCGGGAATCGAACCCACGACCTTGTTACTCAGCAGGTGTACTACTAACCGAGCAAATCGGACAGTCATAATGGCAATCAAAAAGGTTTCAATCGTAATTATCATTACAATTAAAAGTAAAACATAATGACTTGATATTTGTAATGTTTTATTTATTTAGATATTTATTGATGTACCAACGCTTGTATTAGTACCAATACTTTTACAAAATACATTTATTATCTATTTATTACCTACAATTGTCTCGTTGTGTTATAATTTTATATATGTATGTGTAGGTAAATACGGTATACAATAAATTAAAATACTAAGAATTATAAAATGATAACACAAAAATAGTTAATGGAAATTAGGATTAATTGTAATTTATAAATATATCGATGATTATTGTCTAGAAATCGCTGTACCTATTGACTAACTTGGAAACTCTCGAAACAGGAGTTTCAGCTAAAAACTATTCTACGGTACGGTGGCTGCAGCGGAGTAAATTTGAATCTCAGATTTTTAACTGTAAATACGAAGGACTCACAGAGGCTACATGGTGGTAGACATGAAAGTGCATTTGCGACTGTTTAATCATGCCTGTGAGCAAACCAAGGGTCACAAAAGCACGACGTCATCGGATGGTAATTTGAATGCGGTCGCTTAGCCGTGTGACGGCCGCTATGACTGATGAGGGAAGGGTGAAGATAGTATGATCAGAGCTTGTCATCGGGACTGTTTATAATATTACATGTCCTCTCAGTAGAAATATTATCCAAAATACGCTTTTAAATTTTAATTAACATCATGAGGAATATGTTCTAAAAATTCAGTAAGGGATACATACATATCTACATTAGTTTATTTATAACATAGAATGAATGTAGCAAAGAACTTGTAGAAGAATTGTAACTAATGAATTAAATAAATAATGTATGTTGTTAGATGTTAACTTTACATGAACAAAGGCTATTTAGGGATTTTTTCAAAGTAAAGACCCCTTCCGTTGCTACTCGCCCGTCCGTCCGTGCGTCCGTCTGTGTCATGTTTTTGACGTTTTGTTGTGACATCAATCAAATATCATAGAGAATCTATATATATTTTTAATTTAAATTATGTATTATATCAATTTTTATTTTAAAAAACTTTCATTGCCATTTGCTGAGCAATGCTTCTTAACTTGCCCGTCACGTTCCTTAGAGAAAACTAAAAATGAAAATCGTAAAATATTCTGCGGTCCTACTTTTCTATGGTCTATTGAATGTTTTTGATTATTCATCGGCCACGTCCAAGTCGCAGTCGCGAAGATTGGTCCCGAAATGTACGGTGCGGGTTTGAATTTGGGTTTAACAGTGCATCGGCAATGGGTCGTGGCGCTCGGGCGTCGACAATCGGGCAGAGGCCGTTTGTGGCGACGTCAATTCGCATTCATTCACGGACCATTGGCGTCGACTCGTAGCCCGCCTGACGCCCGCCTAATGTATTCTTCACCTAATCCAAACGCTCCTCACAATCTACATACAAATGTTTGTTGCGCTTCTACAAACGTGAATAACAGATAAGTAGATGCAATAATATTTATTATAAGTAAATAAAGAATTGCCTATTTACCCTATTGGACGTGTCAAAACTATTTCGTAATTCAAGAACGGAACGGAATTGGCGCGTACTATTCTAATTACGTGCGTTTTAAGAAATTTAATATCACTGGCATTCTCAAGGAGGGTTAGCGTCAGGCAGGCGGCCGACTGGAAAAACCATTGCCAATAACCCTAGCAGTGTGTTTAGCACAGATGGAGACTGACACACTGCCCCAACCCCAAGAAATCAATTGGGAAAATAGAAAGGACAAAAAAAAATTCAAGAACGGAATGGAAGAAGAGTAGTGGTGGTTGGTCTCTGTTGCCAGAGACAGTCTAGGTAGGTTCTTTCAACTTAATCCAAACGTTCCTTACAATCTACATACAAATGTTTGTTGCGTTTCTATAAACGTGGCTGTTGCTAACGTGATAGATAAACAGACGCAATAATTTTTTTTTTCAGCCCACTATAAATTCCCACTGCAGGCACACGGGGCCTTCTGTCATAATGTGAAAGTATTTAGCTCTAATCCACCATAACGCTGAAAAGTCATCGAGGGTCCAAACCACTGGGCTATCACGGCTTTATGAATATATGAAACTGTTGCAATAATAGTAATACATAAATGAAGTGTGGATGGTCTTCCGTTGAACGTTTCAAAAAAGTGTGCAAGACAAAAACGGATTAGAATGAGTACGAGTAATAAAAAGTAAATAAAGTAGTAGATACACCTTGTCCCACATTTCCGAAGAGGTAATTTAAAGATTAAAAATTTGTTTTTGTTTTAGTAATTTTTATGGCCTTTCACATTTAATTAGCTTAAGCTCAGTAGGGTGCGAATCGACATAATCTATACATCGGAGAAAACTAAAATATAGAGCTTCTTCCTGTATATAAAAAGAAAATTAATTCAGTTATTGCTTTAAATATTATTAACAAGCAATAAATCTTTACGACATATTTAGTTTATAATTTTCTTTATCCTTTAATAATGTAATATTGTATTTCATGTATATATATTTCCTACATAGTTCAATCCTTAAAATATGCTAATGAAATATGTATAATATTTCAGTGTAACGTTTTAACTAGCTGGTCTGTTTTAAAATGTTTGTATTAAAAATATAAACATATCTCTGGCTTATGTTTTTACACATAGAAATAAAACTTGTGGACTTTAACATGGGCAGAATGGACACAAGAAGAGTTACCCGTTGCGACCCAGTTTCTGTACTGTGAAACTTAGCTATATATTGCTACAGCTATTTCTACGACTATGATTTAACTAGTAGGTTAGCTATTAACTATTCAGTTACTTGGATATCGTAATAATTATTTTATTATTATGTTATATTAATTATTAGAACAGCAGTCACGATTCAACTAAAGAGGACTCTTGAGATTTAGTTAGATCTCTACTGAACTGAAGAACTAAAGACACTCTTAACTTTAGATGTAGAAAGCCGATGAATAAAAAGATTGTGAGGAAACAGGGATTTCGTAATAACAATATCCTTGGCTGAAATTATATAGCATTTGCATTGTTTATAAACAGCCTTGATTCTCTTTGTGAGAGAAAGTCCTGCAGTGGGAACATTAAGTTCTTGTTATATTTAAAATATTAACATGAACAAAATTTATAGAAATCCACGTTAAATGTCAATAAAGTTATCAATTACGTAATCCTCATCAGCCAGCGTCAGTTCATGGTCGTCGTAGTCCATGCGTTGGGTATAATAAGCATCTCTTAAGGAAGGGCTCTCACCAGCTTTTTGGTATTATGTAACTAGTACTTATAAAATACATATATTTATATGTATGTGTATACTACTCGTATATTTGTAAATGCTTAAAATATTGTGGAGGTAAAATACTGCCTATACAATACAGACGCTTGGTAGCGATTTTCCTGTACAACGTTAGCGTTATTATCTAACTAAATATTATTATGGCCCGCAAAATTTCCCTGGAAATAAATTAAAAACGCAACAACAAGCTTGTAACGAGCGTTGAACAAAGCCGTCCAATAAATCAAGGCGGGCAGGTGAGGTGGGAGAGTGCTGTTTGTGCATTAAGAAGGCCCCGTTTTCCGGCGGCCTTTCTTGGCCCTTTCTTCAGGTTTTAAAAAGGAGTCGACGCCCGATATTTTCACACAGTCATCGGCATCGCATAAATATTGGAAATGGGGCGGCCCCTTTCTTGTCTCGGCCGAATAATTAATGCGGCATCGTTTCGTTGTCGCTTGTTTTGTTGCCAAAAGCGATCGTTGTCGAACAAGAAATTGGCTAGCACGAGGTGGGCCTGGCCTGCGCTATCTGAAAACATCAATTACGTAGACATCTCTATTTATTTATTCATATAACACACCTTAACCAGCTTTAACTAGATATAAATAATTAGTTCGTTAAGTTCATGTAAGAGTACATAGAACTTTCATGCAAAAAACTGTTAAGTTTTGCCATTAAATACTCGTAGTTGTATAGTAAAATTAAAGTATAGCAAAGTTTTGTATAAACATTCTTATAAATACCACGTTGTGATAGCAGACAGTATCACTGATGATTAAATCAAAAGTATAAGTTCTGTTGTCTCGTCTTAATATGCAATCACACAAAATAAATATCTATCAAAGCTGAAAGATAATTGAACTAACTTATAACAAACAGAGTGTTGTCGCCGGTGTCCAAGTGCCGTGTCTGAACACGAAAATACCATTAAAACAACTAAAAGCCAGATAGAGGAAAGTTTGCTGAAACTCGCTGGTTAACGAATTTGACATAGAGAATGTTACTTTGCTATATATAATATATAGTGTTTACTATTGTATATCATTGTTTCGTAGTTTAGATTCGTTATATCTCTTCACTGACGATAAAAATTTTCTTCAACGAGTTAACACGAATCAAACTGAATATTTTCGAAGCAAAGGTACAAACGGCGTCGTTCATTACCGGCAGCGGCTAAATGAAAACGTCGGAAACAAAAAAAAAAGGGAAGCGAGCTAAAATCTCGACTTGTTTAACAAAAAAATGAGCTTATCTCACACACGCAATTTGCGTTGGCAATTTTCGCCGCTTCCTCTCATTACCCCGCTGTGATATATTTGCGTGTTTATTACTGCAATTACTTAGAGTAAATCGCACGTCCTTCCTCGCCTCACCCCGCGCTACCGTCCCCCGTCCTCGGGAGGGTCGCGCCCTCTACCGCCATTTTACCCTCCTTCCGGCCAGCCCTGCCCTTAAGTCTTATGTACCTCGTAAGTTTCTTAGCGGACTCGGTAACCGGATTCAAATTGGGGCGAATTTAGTAGCAATTAATTATAGAGCCGTGGAAAGAGAATTTCCTGGCATTTTAAGTCTGCCGTTAGTTATAAGTGCGATATTATTATAAAATATTTGTTCTTTACATAACTTCTAGTTATTAAAGTCAATATCTCATTATATTTACGATCCAATAAATTTTATGTCAATGTAAAATTATGTATCGTCTAATACCTAAAAAAAATATATAGATTAGTGTGATGTTTTTACATGTGTGGTTTAGCTTTAAATCAATGAATAAGGTAAACAAAACATGTTTAAAGTAAACAATTACTACATAGCTTTCAGTGCTATAAACTGGCACATAGCGCTATGTAAGCCAGTACCCCCGGCAGTCGACTTGGCTGTAATTAATTAACGAGCTTAGTTTAAAAGCAGGGCCGTAAGACTTGGCTCGGGTGGGGATTCTACCCCCCTGAAGTCGCGGGGGGGCATTCTTAGCGCCAAGAAACAGGAGGGGGTCCAAGAAGAAATTCGGGGGAAAGTTTATCATATTTAGGCGCAAAATGGCGAATCCAGCGCTCGGATGCCGCCGAGAGATTAATATCGGAGTTTAACTCGCTGCGATGAATTTTGTTGTGAATAATGCTGATGTAACTTTATAATTTTAATCGCGAACATGCCTAACGTGAGAGTAGAGTGCTGTCTTTGTTTAAATGTGAGATTTCGGATGTCATATATGTATATCATTTCCTGTTCACACACTATAAAAACCTCTCAGAATTAGTAAGATGCTCCCAGTCCAAGATACCAGTCCACCCCTTGACGTTATCCAACCATGATTTTCTTTTACGATCAGCACTTCTTTTACTACTTCTAGCTACCACGGCAGCTCCTATTCTACCTTCGAATAGTAGTGTGAAAACTGTTGAGTATCTTCTTAAAAGTCGTAGTAACAACTGAAAGTAATGAGGTAGTATATATCATGCTATCTAACACCACATTGTCATGGGTAGGAGTATCACATCTTCTCGAAATAAAAATATTTACATCAGTTGAACCATCATATTGTGAACTACTACTCTTAATTTACATATATAATTTTTAATTGCGATGATTTAAAGTATTTAGGTGCGGTTCTAAATGAACATTACAGTGTACCGTTAATAAAATCTTTTTATTCATAAAAATGCTTTCATTTCGAAATATACTTACGTCTTAGTCTATTCATATCGTATCATACAGTGCATAAACGTACCTCATTAAATCGTCTTAACTAACTTTAACTCGGTGCCTTTAGATACTTTAACGTGCCGTCTTTTTAATACGAAACTTCTTAGATTACCGAGTATGATGCCGTACACTGTCTCTTATATGACTGCAAGGATCATTATACTCGAAAAGGGTAAGACTTACTACGTACACGTCTTTAATTTAAATTTCATGCTCTTGCTTAGAAGTAACGATGTTTCTGAATAATTATACGTCCAGTATCTACACGATAATATATTACACAAGCCGGCTACAATATTACTATTGACAAACATGTCTCGTTAACATATTTAAATAATATATATACAAATAACATAAAATATATGAAACACATCTACAAATTTATGTTAATGTTATCTTTATTCGTATCCAGTCATAGGTAGCATTTGTCTAATCAAATTTAATAACACTACAAAAATTTTAATAATTTATAGTAAATATAATTAAGTGGTGGTAAGTTATTTAAAAGGTAGGTAATAAAAAACAACTTGATGATAAATATATTACTGCATGGTTTTACTTAAATTGTACATAGTTTAGAAGACTAGACTATTTTAAACAATGTCTTTTAAGTTTATATAAAGCTGTGTATTAATAAAACTTACTATGTAATATAATCGTTTGACTTTGTTGCAAGAAATGTTCTAAGTGAATAGTACCTATTTCTGTTTCTAAACCTGAGCTAGTTATTACTTGGTTTATGCTATAAAAGCTTTATTATTGTATGTTCTGTTTTAAGATTACGTTTGTTAATAGATTATTGTTAATTCTCCGATTAACTAAATAATAAATTGTTTATAATAATTTTTTTTTGTCTCGCTCATTCCAAATATTTTTTGTGGTTGGCGCAGTGTGTTAGTCCTCATCTGTGCTTAACACACTGCTAAGGTTTTGGCAATGGTTTTTAAAGCGTCCTTGTGAACGCGAGCGATATTTAATTTCTTAAAACTCGAAAAGTCATTGTGCCGGATTGGAGCCGGATTCGAACCCGCGATCCCCGAATCGGACGCCGAGGTCCGTAACCACTCGACTATCGCAGCTTTTCATTATTGAAAACGTAGTAAAAGTTGTTGTATATAAGTAGATGCATCAGCATTCTTTGTTTCTGGTGACATATTTTCAATGCTGCATATGTGCTTTTCTTAAGAAATAAAAAATACACATATTTTCAGTTTTCATTGTTATTATCATTATCATGACATGTAAATTTGTCCTTTTTAGACATTTCGTTAATTAATCGACCTAATCGTAAACTAAA
>DWHU01001933.1:0-11061 GCA_018247975.1 Parides photinus
GACCACCATCGAAGGTAATGAAAGGGTAAATTAGGGTAAATTCAATTACATTTTACAAAAAGGTATTTGTTTCATTCATTTACAGTATTTATACAGGCAATAAATTTTATCTAAATGTTCACATATAAATTCAACTTTTTTTTAATATTAATTATCTATTGTCTTTAGTTTTCTAAATCAATTTTGAATCAGCTTTTTTCAATAAACTTCCATCGTCTATTCTGTCTTCGATTATTCTTTTTGTTTTCTTTCCGATAACGCTTAGAAATAATTTTAGTACATTTTTCTCTATTATCTTTCAGTGGTAGTATGGTATAGTAGTTATGGTATATTATAAATATCTCCATTATGATATTATTATTTAAAATATATTTTGATTACTATGACACTTTGATGAATAAAGTCACCTTTATATTTTCATCCCGTCATTGTATGTTAGTTTGATTTTGGTAATTAATTAATTCATTCAAATTATAAAATTATTGTTTTACTGGTGGGTAGCTCTCCGTTGCTGGAAACCGTCCAGGTAGGTACCACTACTGCTCATATTTCTGTAGCCAAATTGTAGTTTACATACGTTACTTTGTTCTGGTTTGATGGGCGTTGTGGCTAGTTAAATTACTAACGTAATGCGACCACATGTATGTCTCGAAAGTATGAACGTAATGTGGTGTTGTGTATACCATCGAAACAAGTGCCCCGTTACTATCAATACTAATGGCCTTACCATCAAGTATTCTTCGTCTTATCTTGTCTTTTCGTTGAATAAGAAAAAATATTATATTGAAATATAATGTTTTATTATACTGTTTGTTAGTTTTATTAGTATTCATTTAATTACATTTTGTTTTACAGAGCAAAAGAAAAATGTATTAACAAATACTAGTCCTAAATCGGATGAAACATCCTCTGAAAATAAAAACACTGAAACTGTGAATCCGAACGAGGTTCATTCAGACAGTAGCGGAGTCTCGCCGGTGAAAAAAGCAAAGGTTACCAAAGGTCAGAAAAAAATTATAAAATCAGTAATCGTTTGTAGTGTATTATTATGATCTAATTTATAACAAGTCAATCTTTGTTTATCATAGGAAAGAAAAAGAAACTTTCGTTAAATAAACAACAATCATCTGGTGATGGAGAGAAGAAAAAGCAAGATAAGAAGAAAAATAAAACTGCTAAGAATATAGAGGGAATACCAGAGGAGTCGGAGGGAGGCATGAAAAGGAGTAGGTCTCAGCGGTCATTAGTTGATGTTGATCGGGGTAATTAATCTTAACACATATAAATTACGTGTCACAGTGTTTGTTGGCGATGGACTCCTAAACTACTTAACCGATTTTAATCAAATTTGCACATCGCGTGCAGTTTGATACAACTTGAGAGATAGGATCACTTATATGTCAACTCATAGTCGCAATATTATTTTATTGCAAATTATTTGTTTAATATCTGGCCTCCACTCCCGTCTTCTTCTGAGAATATACGAAAACTGGCAGGTTAGCCTCCCAGGGCGGAGATTTCAGAAATTCCCGTTCAGCCAGCGGGCGGTCAGCGAACAACCGTTTCACCTGGTCTCTATGGTCGCCTGCATTGGCTCAGTGACTGAATTTTAATTCTGCTGTTCCGCAACTGCCTACACAGTGACTCCCAAATTAAGCGCTGGATACCCATAGGTAACAGGAACAAGACACTAAAGGTATACACTTAGTACTTAGTAGGTACTTCCCCAGACAGGCCGCCTACATAACGAATAGATAGTGAATTTATTCGTTCTGCCATTCCTCTCTAAAAATCTTGAAAAAATTACATGCATAGTAAAAGTTTATATAATATGAATATTGTAACTACCATCATCTTTTAATAACCATGTGTCACAGCTAAAAAGAACGCACCTAAAGGAGGAAAGAAAACTCCTCCCAAAGAATCGTCGCCGTCGTCATCTCCGGACCAGCCGGCTTCAGAATATGACTCTAATGTTACATCGAGGAAATCTACACGGAGCACCCAGTCTGGACAGAGTTCTGGATCAACGGATTCGCCACCGAGTGGAGGCAAGGGCGACAAGAAGGATAAAGGCAGCAATGGTTTGGCACTTTCTTTAATTTCTTCAAGTCTCGTAATTGCTCTAGTAATATAGTACAATTTAGAAAACAACATTTATAAAGGGTCCCAGTTACTCTGTGGTTTTAACAATAGAGAATAAATCATGAAGTATCTCTAATAATCGTTTATTTATAAGAATAATTTTACCAATCACATCCATTATTTATATTTCTTATCCCAATGACCTGAATATAATTAGATTTCTTTTTAAAGTAGCGAAGCGAGTAACCCGGAGTAGCGTCAGCAGCTCACAAAGTTCAGTGTTAGAGGACTCGGCCGATGAAACCCAGCTCCACACAATTGTATACGATAAAGAAATTGTAAGTAACTTTATTATGTAACATTATTAAGTTTATGAAACTGTATTTGTATACTCATAATGCGGCATCGATGGCCGCTGATCTTGACATTCACCTGATGGCGACAAACCATCTAAAAATAGATTACTTGCACATGTGACAAATCAACCCGACTGAAGAGTTCCAATAATTACTATAAGATAGTTGTTTTATATTGTGTAATATATTAAATATTTGTCTTTATATGAACATAAATTACACGCCGCAGTGTTTGTCCGCGATGGACTCCTAAACTACATAACCGATTTTAATAAAATTTGTACTCCGCGTACAGTTTATTACAACTTGGGAGATAGGATAACTTAAATCTCAAGTTATAGTCGCAATATTATTTATTGCAAATTAGTTTTTAATATGTGGCAGTGACAATGTCACACACAATGTCAATATCTATAGACCGGATTGAGTCAGCGTCATCTATTGTACCCCCATGATAGCCCTGTGTTAAATGTATCGATGAATTTAAAATCTAAATTCAATCCAATGGCCAAAAAAATCACAATCCATTTCCACGCAAATTCAATAAAATTTTGTATTTTTTTGTACTGATATAATAAAAAATTTAACTGTATAATTTTGTGTCCATTTTAAAATTATAAATCTGTCCATTTATTGACTGTTACGCGGAATAAAGTTCGCCGTGTCCGCTAGTTTTATATATTTTTACTATATAATCTAAAGATTCGTACCACAGTTTAGTAGTGATCATAATTTGACTAGATGTTAAGCAATCATGTTATTCTATTTACTATATGCATCATGCTATTGTATCTACATTTGACCCTATTTTTTTTGTTTTTATTTTTCATTTGATAAAAATGTGTTTTAAAACTTTCCGTAGCAACAATCCTTACTCGACGATTCGAGCGAGCTGGCCGACAGCAATCACAAGTCTACAGCAAACGTCACAATTCCTGAGACCCCAGATGCAAGTGAAGAGTAAGAAATCTATATTTTTCTAGACACAATTTAAAATCTGACAGACAGTCGCTAATAGCTGAAAACGAATGGAATTCATCTCAAATAATTTTACCTTAAAATCTTCTCATACAACTAATGCAGAAAAAGCTTGTTACTTACCTCTTGATAAGTCACTGGAGCTTAATAATAAATTAGCAATATTGTAATTATATCAAGTTATAAAAACTACTTCTATTGTACATATTATTCTACACGACCTTCAAACCGGAACATTGAATGCTTGCTATTGTTCGACGACAGGAACAGGAGCTGTAGAAGCACAGACATAAACACTGGCAGGGGCTTTAATATTAATTATATTTCCACGTCCTCACTATCACTTAACAAACACCCTGTAAAAATTAAGTTTATTTTAGCCTTTTGTCTTGCCTGAATAAAAAAAATTTGTTTTTCAGGTCTGAGTCAGAACCCGAACCTGTGCCTGTGAAAGGAAAAGGAAAGCGTAAATGAAATAAGTGCGATTTTAAGAATAAATAATTTATTCCTGGTCTCTGTCTCTTACTGTACCTGATCATTAAATAACCATTCCAGATTAAGTTTATGAATATAGACTAATCAGTACTCCTATACCGAAAAACTTAATATTTTATCACGGCCACTAATATCTAGTCTAAATAGATCTCACGTTTTTAGGGATATAGAAAAACCCTTTTGTGTACATTTGTCTGTCCGTCCGTGCATCCATGTATGACATGTTTGTCATGTTTTTGAAATTTAGTTGTGACATCATTCAAATAACAAAGAGAATCTGTATATTTTTTAAAAGTAAAATCTAGGAATTTATTATGAGTTTATTAATTTTAATTTCGAATAAAGCCCCATTGCTATTTGCTGACCAATGCTTCTCAACTTGTTTATTTGATGAATAGCTTTTTTGCTTGTAGACAACATAGATATTAAAGGAATATGAGGTAGAAGCCGTGATGGCTCAGTTTGAAAGGCGGTCAAATGCGGTATACGTCTCGAGGAGGTGCGGGATCGATCCCCGCTGAGCTTGAACTTTCGGTGAAGGTAATCATCGTAAAGAAACCGACATGTTCAGTTTACCTTTTGTAAATATGGCACTTGGCCAGTTTGATGGATATAAGATCACAGCTCTCATTGATGAAGAAAGCTTCAAATCCCAGCAATGGCAACATCAATTGAGCTGTTTAAAAACTATTATTGAGACGTAATATAATTATATGCATAATTATGATTACATAAGTAAACACACACACATAGAGATTAGACCTTAGTCCCTCCCCCGGGATTGATAATTTAAAAATAAATGTATAATTAGTAAAGTACGCATAGATAATATAAATTTGGTTATAAAATATCATTATGCTATAGAAAAATATCTATTTTTATAATGACATAATTTTTATAATTTTTTTCTGTAAAATATTACGAGCTCTACTTTATTATGGGAAACACTGCGTTTATGATGGCAACAAATAGTGGGTATAAATTGCAACACCGTGTTAATAAAAAGTCTCAATAAACCAGCAAACAACACGTCTTTCATTTTCCCAAAACCTCGTCAACTATTTGGTCCTTCGAGCCGGATTACCGTAGAAAGGGTAAGCAATAACAAAATTAGTTACAGTAATAGTCTATATTTTTAATAAATATTTCACACTTAATGAAGGCTTACATTATTCAATAATTATACACATTTATCAACATTAAATAAACACAATAAGAGACGTCTAAAAAAACTCAACCCTTATTAAATATCTCATAGATATCACTTTCGTATTAGTCACAGGCATTAAACACAGACCTAACATTTTTCGTGATATAAAAACTAATATAATTAACTGTGTGAACGTTGATATAGGGCAAAATATTCTATTAGCCATCATTTCCCCATGGGTTTATCTGTATTAAAGAACCTCGCGATGGTGGCTGGTGGGTTTGGTTTTACCCCCCAGACCGGGGTTTGTTTGTCGCGGGTTTCGTGCAATCGATTCCAATTTTTTGTCCACGTCTTCCAGTTGTCCCAATGGTGTTCACTATTTGCGTCATTAATATGCCAATCGGATCCTTTATCGGTATCCCACCTATGAATACATAATAAAATAAATATACCGATAAAAAAAAACTGATTTCTGTTAGTGATAATAAATATTAATTACCATGCAAATATTAAATAAGTATTAGTTATTATAAGAAATATTATTAGTTACACAGGCGTAAGTTAGTTACGTATTTAATTAGACACTTGTTATTTGCTACGTAAAGCTAATAATTGATTTTTAAATGTCTAGAAAAAAAATTGTGGGTAATAAATACCATGTATGGAAACTAGTTTTTGAAATGTCACTAGTTAGGAAACTGCAAATCATACTTTTGTATAATTTGTAACTTAATAAAGGAGTAATAAATAAATTATTGTAATAAATATAAATAATCATTAAACAAGGTTTTAATGATTTTTTTTTATTTCGATTTGCATCGCTTTCATATACGCTGTTTCTCATGATTTGGGTTCCAGTGATTACTGACTTTTGCGAATATAAAATTTGGCCTAAATAGATGAACGATTGCCAAAACCAAGGTCTGTTTTGATAAGTCAGACAAGCGTTGGCCTTAATTAACAACTCTTGTATTAATTAATAAAATATAATAATACAAAATTACAGGGTGATAGTGTCATATATTTAGATATATTTATTAGTGTATCGTAATAAAATATGAAATTTAAATTGCGTCAATAACAGATTTTTAATGAGCTAAAGCTCTACTTACGTTTTATAGTTAAGTAGCAAATGATGCCATGCAAGCATGCTCGCCCTAAACATCCTGTACCTTATATTACATACAAATGTCGAAATATTAATGTTCTATCGAATGATATAATTTAGTATTTTTCTTCCATTTTCAAGTTTTTAGAAATTAAAAATGTCTTTCGAAAAACATTACAGTTTTGATTTTAGTGCACATAAATGCATTTTTATAAATATCTTTAGGAAATATTAAATAATGCAACGAAATAACTATTGGATTATTATATTCATTTAAATAATTAACATGCAGGGTGTCTCTATTTAACCGACGGACTTACCTATTATCATTTCCAGCGGCAGTTTGGGAAGTATCACCGAATTTGTTGCTCAGAGTACTAACTGGTCTGCTCGTGAACACACGATGCAGACTTTTAATGAATTCCGCGCCTCGCTCTGCTATCATTATCGTAGGAGCCCCGGTGTTGCCTTTTAAAAAGGTAAATTTATGAATAATAAAAAAGTGAGTTAAAATATGATATCATTTGTATACGTTTGCTTTATAAATAGCACATATCAAAAGAGTCTTTTTTTCACCATTTGAATTAGTAACAAAACTGTAGATCCGATTTTACTTTATTTTTTATCTTGTAAAAAAGCAAGTAGAAAGTAAATAAGATTTCGACCACTAACCGCCAAGTTTTCGGTTAGAAATTGTATCTCATCAAGTATAAATGCCTACTATCAGTAATAGGTATTATTAAATATCAACTATTTATAGTTTACAAGTCAAACTTACTTGTCGGTAGAGACGGCATTACCGAAGCGTCGATCACTCTAAGACCTGTAATTTAAATTAAATCTATTTCATGTGGCCGATAATAAAATATATAGGCAAATTATATACACAAAAAAATCGTATAAACTGTCATTTTGTAACTCTTCCATAGTCTTGAAATACTAACGACCTCTGCTGGGCTACATCTATTTACAATGAGCAAACTTGTGATATGAATTAAGGTAAAGGTGACCTTCTATGCCATGCACGCGAAGCTGTGTGTCCACCACTGCCATGGGGTCGGTGTCAGGACCCATCTTGCAGGTGCCGACCTGGTGGTTCTCTGGCGCGGTGTGGTGTTGTGCAAGGCATCGGAAGAACTCATCAGTTGGATTTTCGCCACCACCCGGACAGTTCTTACCGTATCCGGGAGTTGGTATCATGCCGTACTTCTCGCGTAGGATCTGGCAACAAACACCAATTTTAGTATACTCCATAATTACTTAACGCGGTTTTATGAAAAATATGCAAGTGCATGTATGCAATAAAAATATTATTATTTTTAACTTTAATATTAATACGTCCTTACTGTAGTGTTAGCAAGTCGATACGCGATCTTTGCAGCTTCTACTAAAACGTCCAGCTCGTGCTCATCGAAGAAATAATTTGGCTGCATCACAGGATGGTCTGTTGGATTCGCGGACTGCAGCGATACGTAGCCCCTGCTTTTTGGCTGGAGGCAGATCGTGGAGATCCTGTTATCAAAATCAAATAAACTCATAAATTTATTATTACGTTGGTTTAACGACTAAAATAATTTCATTTATAAATCTCTCATACAATAGTGTGATTAAGTGTACGTCAATAGTATTGTTATAAAACGTAGTGCTTATTATTGTTGCCATGGCGTAGTGTGCAGCCATTACTATGCTTTGATTTGAAGGATAGCTAGTGGAGTACAAAAGTAAAATCTTAACGTGTTATAGCTCAAGATGACTATCATATTGTCAGCTTGAACTAGAGCTTAAAATAATTAATGGTTTGTCCTTTTCAAACAAATACTAACGAAACCGTCCTGTGATCGACAGATTCTGCATACTCAGGTTCAACAACTTTCCCATTGGCGCAGCTTGCGTAGTATCCGTTGAAGAAGTATTGGACGTCGGGCTGTCGGCCACCGGCTGGTGCATACTTCGAGTTGATTATACCGGTTAACTAAAACATAATAAATTGCTATTTAACCGCCTACGATGCACACTTGCTGTACACTCTTCGGTAATTTAATTTCAAAGATACGTATGCAATTTTGATGGTGGTAAATTCGCATTTTTTTAACCTAATACCAAGATAGAAGGCACCTAGTTTATCACCAAACTCTACTAAATCATTATAATCCCAATGATTTTCAATAACGTACACTCTTTAGAAATATTATTTAAATATTACGTTACTAGTAATTGGTTCTATTTCTTTATTACCTGGGACAATGATGTCGAAGATAGTGGGCCGTTCCTCTTCAGCATGTAATCCATGGCCGTTGCCCAATTCAATATCGGTACATCGGGTACCTTCGTCAGGGTAAAGTCTAGGTCAACTCCAACGTGATTCTGTAGATTCTGTCCCACACCGGGAAGCTCGTGGATTACAGGGATATTGAATTTACTCAGGGTTTCTTTAGGCCCGATGCCGGATAGGAGCAATATTTGAGGCGAATTTATTGTACCAGCTGAAAGTATCACCTGAAATAACATTCAATACTTTATTCCGTTTCATGTAGGGAAATATCAATAAATTTGAAGATAATAGTGACAGCATTACCTCCTTGTTGGCACGGATTAACTTCTTAACGTCGTTCTTTATGTATTCGATGCCGGTAACTGTCTTGGTTTTGGGATCTACTACAACTTTTGAAGCGTGTGCATTTAGTACAACGTGGAGATTCTGTCGCTTCACGGCAGGTCGCAAGAAACCACGGGCCGCACTGTATCTTGAACCATCGCTATAGACGTGGATATATTTAAAAACATTCAATTACACAAATTTATTAGCCGATGACTATTGTCACAAGTTTAAAAATCTCGAGTATTATACATCGAATTTGAGTTTTTTAAAAAAAATCATATAGTCATAAGATTATCTCTCTTTTATATTCTACTTATGTTTATTCAATTTCTATTAACGCAACTATATTGTTTTTTGGTTAATCACTCCTTTAATAGAGAATGAAATTGTAATTAAATATTTGTTACTAAATAAATATACATGTTTTTAATTTGCAAGCTAGATAACTGTGCTAAAAAATTTGATTTTATCTCTAACATATACGTTTATGTTAGTATTTTAGAACTTACTCATTAAAGGTCTGTGCTATTGTGAATCCCGTGGAACCTTCGCCGTTCAAGTCGCTGGTGGGAGGATATCCCAGCTCCACAGAGGCAGCGACCACGTCGTGGGCGAAATCAGGCGCATAGGGAAACTGTTTACAATTTAACAATAACGATTAAAAGTTTAAAAGCACCTCAATATAATATACTTATATTCCTATAACAGATTTTTGACAAGTCCCTGGAAAACTGCTTTAGACCAAACATAAAAAACACTGATAACAAACCGCTGATAAAGAGACATCATACTGATGACTATAGTTAATATGAAACTGTTGTAAAACGTTTCCCAGATATTAGTTAAATGATTTAAAGAAAAGGGTTTTTATAAATACAATAGCTTTAAAGTATAATAAAATAATGTATATATAAACAAATAATTTCGTTTATATTAATCGTAAGAAAAGTATAAATAAATAAATTTTTTCGTATGGTTAAAATTAAATTTTCCTATTGAATCATGCATTCGTTATAGATACGACTGAACACTAGTTGAATAAAAATTGTAATAAAACTATATAATACATGAGTTTGGTTATAGAATTAAATCGAATCCGAAATTTATAATTCAAGCAATCAGATTCGCAAAAGTAAAATTCAAAATATTAACATATAACAGTGGTACTTTTGATATATCCTTTTATATACAATCATTTGTCATAATCATCATCAAGTGATATATATTTATTATTACTGTTGAATATGACAATTATTAACTATGAAATTGTTTAATTTGTATACCATTATCATTCTTAAATGGCTCTAATGTGTAAGGAAATAAAAACCTTGGAATATAGTTTTGATTATAAACAATAATTTTTCTTTCAAATTTTATAATGAAAATAAAAATAGGATTATTGGTTACCTTCTGTACAGGCATGGGTCCTCCAACGTTATGATATTCCCTGGATATGCCCGAACCAATCTCCTTGTTGTCCTCGCTTCTTAAGAAGTAAGGGAAGACTTCATGCCAGGACCAACCCGTGGCTCCGTTGACCGCCCAACCATCGTAATCAGCAGGATGACCACGCATGTACATCATACCATTGATAGTAGAGCATCCACCTGATAAAAATATATATTTCTTTAATTATCTTTACATAATAAACATGTTTAATTATTAACATTAGCGCACTTAACGTTCCCACTGCCGGAACTCGGGGCCTTATTTTTCCCATTACTGTTGACTAATTTAAAACACATAAACGTCAAAAACGGAATTCGAATGAAGTAATCATCGTTGTATTAAGATTTTATCAATCACAAGCGTGATGGTAAACTAACAACGAGTTTTTCCTACACTTGTGTACATAAGTATAACCTTAAAAACCGGTCACGATTGTAAAATATTATTCGACTCGTATTCTTAGTTTGTTCACCATCATCACTTTTGTATAAAGGATGATTCATACAAAAGGCTTGAGCCTACACGTATTCTCTGCCAACCTTTAAAAATATTAATTTGCATCATAAAACTTTCTTCATTGTAACCTCTTTACTATGTGTCATAACAGTAATTAATTTTCAAAATCTAAATACCAACAATATTGACTTAGAATCTAAAACTAACCACATCCAAAATTAGATTTGTAAATAGCATAGACATATTACTCAGTTTATTACATTAAAAGATACTATCTCCGAATATTAATATCAACAAGTTTAATATATAATGAATAAGGAATCTATTAAATTGCTACCAAGGAGTTTTCCTCGAGGCCAGGTACATTTTCCTCCTTCAGCCA
>DWHU01001934.1:0-11058 GCA_018247975.1 Parides photinus
CCAGAATAGAACCACCCCATGTCATCCCGAGGGTGTCGTAAGAGGCGACTAAGGGAATAACAGGGAACGGGCAGCAGTGTTTACCTGCGTATAAAGCGGTTACTGCGGTCACCAATCCGCCTGCCAAGCGTGGTGACTATGGCAAAACCCCCAAAATCAAGATTTAAATAATTAAAATACTTAATGTGTAATAATTATAGCAAACTATCTTATATTAATTGACACACCGAGCACAGTCAGGAACGCTTCCCCTGAAACATTTCCCGCGTCATTGGCACGGATACAGGTGTATTTCCCGCTGTCAGCAGTAGTCGTACTAGTAATTAGAAGGTCTCCCTCGTCCAACGCCTGCAGTCTGCCCGAAAGCTTAATAATTAGAGAATCTGTAAGGAAAATTTACGTATATCGTTCATTATAATTGTACAAGATAAGGGTCTGATCTAAAAGCATTTTTCTTTACCTAAAATGTATCAGATCACTTCTTATTACAAGCGCCACATTCCCTTTACAAATGAACGTATTTAGAGATAATGTTTTTGTTTTACACCACATATGTTTATAACAACATATTTGTTTAGAACGATTTCTATACAAGTGTGAATTTAATTTTTTCTTGTCTTAGTTATGAAATGTATATATGTATGAATGTATATTATTGCAACGAGTTTCTACCGTATAGATTATTCATCGGCAATAGATGCATAAAACAATAAAGCAGAAACTACCAATGTGTAAATTTTTTTGTATGGCTGTAAGACTGCCATAAATATTATCTCCGAGAAAAGAATATAAATGCACTTTCTCATACCTAAAATAAATGTAAAAGATATTAAAAGTAACTTAACCAAAAACAGAATACTGAGAAATATCATATTTCGTTGAAACTTTAAAGTGCTTATTTTAAAGAGCTATTAAACTGTCAATAGTATGCATTTAGCAAATAGCGGCACCTATACCTTTAAAACATCACTTGATAATATTGATATAAATAGTATAAAATAAATATGAAGTTTGTGTTATCGCTATCATTATGAAATAAGTAATAAATAAGAAATGTTCGGAATTTTGAGGTAGTTTTTCATATGAGTTCGAATCAACTGTAGGAAACTTCACATCACAGAAACTTGGATTCCAACCAGCGATCTCCGTGTTACTAAGTTTTTTAGTTACTGCACCTCGGACGTTGTCGTTGTTAAATGAACATTTGAATTGGTACAATTGTAGAAGCGTTTTCAAGCCTCTTTTGATTGGTACACCGCTATACAATCTTACCGTTAAAGTACCAGGTTACGTTCGGTGTCGGCGCGCCGACGGCCCGACAGCTGATGGTGGCGTCCTTTCCGTCCAGGACCGTGAGGTTTGAGGGGGCGCTCTGCATTACTGGCGGAGACGCTACAAGCCACACATTGCTGTTAACTCGAGCACTACATCTATACACTATGCTCTCAAATCGTAATCTAAAGCATATATTAGTAACCAAACGTGATGTAGTAACACTAGTAAACACATGCATATGACAAAACTAATACGATGTGATTAAAAGCAGTGCTTTCAAAATATACGACAGAAACCATGAAGATTTTTATACTAAAACCTCTAGAATACCGAGAACTAAATGTTGTTAACACGTTAAATAAATATTTATAAAAAATTTTTACATAGTTCAAAATCGTCGCGATTTTACAGTATACTTTAAATACTTTAGAGAGAAGCTACGAGATGGAAATATTTCTGCTATTTTCATCAGTGAAGGCACGTTTAATTTTATAATTACAGAAAAAAATCTATAATTGATTTATTATGAACAACTGTAATCTCCATGTGCGATAGTATATTAATGCAAAATTTTTGTATGAAATTAAGAACAGAATAAAAATATTTTTTATTAAGAATACATAAAAACGTTAATTAAAAAAGTCGACAGTCACATTAAAATTATTAATTTTTAATACATTGTTATAATTGAAAAAAAAATTTACTTTTGTTTACTTTATGTTAATTAATTGTTTGTCCATGTATGTTTGAAGTCCTATTCAAGTTTATGTAACATAAATAAGTATAAACTAATCGATACAAGACTATAATTTGTGTTAGTAGTAAACAGTGTAATATTTATTTACGGTCCCCTTAAGCTTCGCAGGTTTCCTCCAAATCTCAGGAGTTGTAGTTTTAGGGCCGAAGTGATAAATTTTTAAACATCTCTCCGGGTTTAAGGGAGCAACGTACAGCCTTGACCAAAAGTTACTAATAGTGACTACTTGTAGTAAAAAGAAATTTTCTGTTTAACATTAAAATTAGCGGCAATAATAAAATACTATTTTATACAAGAGAGAAAAGTTTTCAGGGAATGACTTTATAGGCTTCGACGATGGGGTAGTTTAAGGACATAGTGGCCGTATTGGACTGGCCAGCACAATCACTAGACTTGAACCCAATCGAACATCTTTGGGCTATACTGAAGCACAAAATCCGTGAGCACAGCATAACGTCGAAATTTTTTCAAATATGCTTTACTAGTTGAATGAAATGCTATAACTGCGGATGAATGTATAAAACTTAAGCACTTTGCCATATAGAATCGCGGCGGTCATTAGAGCAAAGTGAGGAGCATCTAAATATTGATAAAATTTTCTTTTCTATTTAATATAACATTATCAAGAACAATATCTATTCCCAAGGAGGGTTAGGGTCAAAAAGGCGGCTGTAAACCATTGCCAAAACCTTAGCAGTGTGTTAAGCACAAATGAGGGCTGACACTGCGCCAACCCCAAAAAAATTATTGGGAAAATAGGAAACTAAAAACATATTAATATAACATTGTTAAGAACAATGTCAGTTTTATTTCACAACCCAAACATTGAAAATTCGGTAAATTGTAGGGTGCCTGTTACTTTTGGCCAGAGCTGTATCTTGTAGGCCATCTAAATAATTTCAACGTTACCTATGGTGTTGAATAAACTCTATTCCATTAACTATGTATTGTTCAATGCATTTTAAACGCCGTTCTACATAAATAAAATTTCAGCAATAGTCTGGAACTGTCAAATAAATTAACTCTTCCAGGAGGTACTTATACATTAAAAAGGTCTTATTACTTCCTGTGTCTAAAGAATATTTTTCGTAAAATGTATTCATTAAGTCGTAATGATGTGTGTGACAAAAAAAAACGTAAAAATCATGCTGAAAATGTGAAAAATTCGCTGTACACTACTCTAAAAGCGACTTTTTGTCTGACATTGCACGATTTTAAAATACATATAAACGTCAGTGTTGAGAGAACACAAAATCGTGCTTAAAAACATAATTGTTATGAGTTTGTGCAAAAATCTATTGATTATTCTTACTGCCGGTATCAAATTGGAAAGACTTTGTCTTTTTGTCTGTAGTCCTCATTCTAATCAACTTCATGTGACTGCGTGCCGTGCGCCTATTGTCCTCCGCTGTATGATAGTTGCAAGTATATGTACACTGTACATTGAAAGCTAAACACTTCTTATAAATTATACTTCAAAAAAGTATCACCATTAATATGTAAACATAACCCAGGTGTAACCATAGTCAATCCTATGATCTTAGATCTATGGCATACGTATATAACAATTTACAGAATTATATCTTATTAGAAACATGTTAAACTTACTTTTGATTTTTAACCAGGTGTATATGGAAGCCTCACCGGCTTCGTTGCTCGCAATGCATTGGTATATACCCATATCCTCCATTTTTAAGTTGTTTATAATAAGCGACCGATCGACTTCCACTCTGTACCTGCCACCACCGTCATGAACATCTCCGTTGTCTGTTTCTGCAGCTTCGGCTCCAACAGTCGCGATCTTCTTGGCATCTTTATACCATGTGATGCCAGGTAACGGAATACCATCAACATTACACTCCAATACTGTAGTGCTACCAAATTCACCGTAAGTTTCAGATTTTAACGTCGATAACATTATTGGTTTTTCGTATACCGTCACAGTAGCTGATGCCGTTACAGTTGCGAATCCGCCTGTTTTTAGCCTAGCTTGGCAAGTATACTGTCCCGTATGTGTTAAGTTGGCTGATATAAGACTTAGCGTTCTGTTCCATTGGTCGTTTAAATCATATGTTATGCCGGCAAAGTCAATAAGTACACCGTCTTTAAACCATAATGTTTCAAGTTCGTGCAACGGCCTCGCATTTGCAATGCAGTAGATGTTCATATATTCCTGACCCTTAGTAATCATCGTGTCTTTTGGTTTTATAATTATTTCTGGTGCTATTTCTTTTGAGCCATCTCCATACACGTTGAGTCTTATATATGGGCTGTTTTCTACCTTACCTAATTGAGTGTTTATAGCGCGTGCTCTAAAAATCGAGATACATTAATTGATTATAATATACAGAAAAATTAAACGATCTCTTATAACAAATATAATTTTACCTATAAGATCGTTCGTCTTCTTTAGAGGCACATAAAATTATCAGTTGATGAGTATCAGTGATTGCATATTTTTGATCATATCTTAATACACCATTTTCGCCATTTTCGTCCTGCCAAATGACGGAAGGTGGCGGTTCCGATTCAATGTGCGGGAAATCCAGAATAGCAGCTCTGCCTGATTCTACAGTAACTTCTTGTTCGATGTTGTTTTCAAATACACCCATATCTACAAAAAATTATATGTAAAAGTGTATATAAAAATTAAAGTCTATATATAATGTTCTTGATTAATGAGGAGTTCAATTTGTTGTTGTAAAACATCTTTAGTTTACATCTGTATGGAGAGAAGTCTTAATTTTTAATGTACGGTCTTTTAAATGATTGTTAATGTAAAAAAACATATGGAATTCTAAATGTTCCTTCACTATTATTACTTATTGATAGTAATTATAAAAACCTCAGAGAAGTAGGTACAAAATTATGTTCACTAAAACTCTGCATTTAAATATTAAAAATCTGTTCTAACGTAATAGTATCAGCGTGATGTTATAATTTGTAGCTATTCCTATAATATCAAACCATAACGTAAACGATATCGTTTACGTGTTGAGACGCTTCACAGTTCTGTTTCAAGGACTGTTACGAATCAGTTACTTTCGCCTAGATTATACGTCGTAATGCTGTTGATCTTTTCAAATTATAATTCTGACGATGATTTATTGATCACTATATGAATGATTTTCATAACAGTTTAGCAGTAAACATTTTACATTGATGAACTTACATGCAACCACGATATTGTTCTTTTCACTAAAAATTGCTCCAACATAATTTTTCGCTATACACTGGTAGGCGCCGGCGTCCTGGCGCTGGGTATTGTGAATTTTGTAGAAGATTTCTGATGAGTATTCACCCAACGGCGCGCCGTTTTTTAACCACTTATACATAGGCTGCGGTATACCTGTAAAATATACATTTATTACAAAATGTTACTTAATTAAAGTATAGTGTAATTTTGCTGCTCCTCACCGACTGCTGAGCATTGTAATATTTTTGTCGTGCCCTCTCGAACGATACTATTTAAAGATGAGGGTTGCATGCTGAAACGAGGTGGCTGCATTTGAGCTGAAACGATGAAACAATAAATTAATAGTATGACATACATATTGAGAAATTTTTATTATATGAACACTAATATCCGATCGTAATTGATAGGCCTGCTCGATACTGTCTTGTGTGCTAGTTAAAATATATGTACAGCGCCATACTGTGGTCGTTGTCTTGAGACATAAGATATTAAAATCTTCATAGTAGTTTCACTATATCTAGTACTCTTTAATATGTTACACTGTAATATTTGCACATTAATGTTTTTAAGTAAACAATTGTTATTAAAATTGCCTCTATGATATTAGTATTGTTTAAACATTTGTATGAAACAAGTTAAATGCTGTTTTGGATATTACAATGTTTAAAACTTTGAACTGAGGTATACATCTCTCCTTTTGTGAGGTACGTTTTAAGGGAAAAGTTTTTCGTGTGCAAAAGCAACATGAATCGATGGCGACGTTGCCGCCGTGTTGCAGTTTCGTCGGAGTTATCCGGCATCGGGCGCTTTCAACACGACGTAGAGGAAAGTTTGAGAGCAATACGACTCGCGTCATTAAATCAATAAACGTGTCACATACCGGCAAAGGAATTCATTTCAAACGACTACTCACCAACTTGATTTTTAATTTTGTAATAGGAATGAGCGTCTTTGATTATACCTACCCATTTTTATTTAAAACATTAATATGTACATTGTGGCTTTTTAACATTTTAGCATCTATTGCATTCATAAAATACTTTAGTTTATAATAAATCAACTTTTTCAAGTGATAACTTAAAAAATTAACAAATTAAACAATACCTAAAATTTCGTTTCAGCTGATTGAAACGAACTGCATTCCATATGTATTTTGTGAGTCAATGTATAACACCAAAATTGGTGTTAATTAGAAACAACCGCATTCAATTCGGGTCAAGTGGAGAACGTATTCTTTTACGTCACCAAATCTTGCATTGTCACGTTAAGATACTTAAAAATAAGTGCCATAAATGTGATAAGTACAGCAATATGCACTGTGATAACAAAATGTTTAATTCACAATCAACCCATACAGTTAATGGAAATGTAATCAATAATAAAAAAAACTGACCCTCATTGGGTTTGGATGTATTTTTAACAGATTTATGAGAATTGTGAGTTACCGTTCCAGATTTTTTAAACAGATTTGCTAAATGTTAAAAAAAGATATTTCTTTCGAATCTAGGTTTGTTTGTCGTCTAATGAGAAGTTGACGTATTACTATCATATTCATTTACCTTTTTATATAAATTAATGTTCGCATTATGTAACAATTAATGAAATAAATATTTGCATTTTCTATATCACTAGATTTTTATTTAAAAGTAGAACCATTTATTCAAATTGTTTAAAGAGAGAAAAATACTTATTTCAGAACATACAAGCTTTTAGATTAAGAAATTATATAATAAATTATATAGTATAAAAACTTGTCTAATAGTGATATTTATTATTTTGCGAAAAGGGGATCTCACGAGGCTAAAGTAAATAAAGGCTGAGTAACATCAACTGAAACGTGCAAAATGTACCTTTCATGCCAGCAAGGGCTATCTTCAACGAGTTTTGGATCATTAATAAAGGTTTTATGGTAATCTTTAACAGGTAAAACTTTCATAAATTAATAACTAATACATAATAATAATAAATTATCTTTAAAAAATAAACTGTACGTTTCTGTCTTCTTTTTTGGCGTTATCTTTCCGTAATAAAGAGATTCTGTTAAAGTCAGATAAATACGACTTCGTTTTAACGCGGAAGTTAGCTATTTCAGCGTATATAAAGATGGTTACTGTGACACATTACAGAGATTCCGACATACTTTATCAGACTTAACCCTTTTGAACCCTTAACGCACTGGGACCGTTTACCTGTCCATAGTTAAATCTCTATACTGTTAAATAAATAAAAAAAAATGGTTATATGTAAGCGCCTCTATCACATATTTATAAATAAACGGCATTAGCTGGTTAAATAATTTACAATCTCAGTTTTAGTTTTTGTTTGATCCATTTTTTCTGTGCTTTTTATTAACTTACAAAGTTTTTTCATCGTCGTCATCGTATGTACATATCTGCCAAACTTAATTTGAACCCTTATCCATTGTCCTAGAGGGCTGAAATATTGCACACAACCTAGGGGTAGATGACAATACAATAATCCGTGGTCATTTTTAAACCTGTACAACCAGGTCGCTGATGACGGGGATACCAGGGGGCAATCTCCAAGAATACTGGTCGAATTCTTCGGGGATGACTTAGAAGAGTATTTTAGAGGTTTCTTTTAATATTTGATTTTGATAAAATAAATAAATCAAAATCAATATAAAATGTAACGTAATGATGTAGATTGTATTGCAGATATTAAAAAATTGAGACAATGCAATTTGAATTTTACATTTCCTCCTGCGCCTATTCATTCATATCTTACAGGTTATAGGTATAATGTTGAGAATAAAAACAAAAAAAAACATGTTTTGAAAACATTTTTTTTTCATTTATTATTTTATTCTAGCTTGCCTTTTAATAAGCGGATGCGTATAGCCGAAGTTCGAGCTAAATAGTGTTTCATGAGAGAGGCTAAGTGCAGTAGAGGATTGCATGGAGGCTGATGATGATGATAGTTTTTTAGAGCCCGTTCATCCAGCTCCTTCACATTAAATATAACTATGACAGCATTGCTGCGTCCTTTTGTCAACACGTTTAACCAATCATCAAACATTATTTGAATTGAGGTTAAGTATAAAAGGCCCATTAGGTCTATTTTTACATATAACTTTGATTGTTAAAGCTTAACGGGTGAGTGTCGTCTTAATGCAAATATAAGTGGTTTGTATTGAATGCGGTACACAGTTCCGTGAGAACAATATTAAGTTTTTCTGTATCCAGTGAAGTAGATGAAGTCTCGTTGGATGAAAAACGTGAGTAATTTATTTATTTTGTACGTGCTATTGATTGAGTGCAGCGCAGCCGGCCCAGTTAGTAACAACACGTGTTACTTGTAATAGCCCAACAAGAAACACATATTGATTTACCGTACCGAATAAAACCAAACAGTTAATACAGATTTATTGACAAGATATTTACACGTATCCCGTTTTGTTAACCTAGTTTAGTTTATATTTTCGATAGATCTGTGTGACAAGTGTTTAAAATTTATTTATATGTGATGAAACAATGTTAAGTAATAATAACTGCCACGATCGATTGAGATTGCACTTTTTGAAAAGTAATTTAATTTAAAAATTCGTGGACAAAACTTATTTTGCTTACAAAAAATTCTGATATAATATACAATATTTATTACACAAGACAATGTATAATTTATAACATATTGAATCTGTATATTTTTGCATTCCACGAGGAATATTTATATTTGTAACATTTTCAGGATCTTGGTACAATCGTAGTTAAAAAATAAAATAAGGAAAAGTGTATTCCTATAAATTATGTAAATGCGAACTAATTACCATTAATTCTCACGTAAACTTTATATAATGTTATCAACGACACGGTTTTAGGACGATATTCTGTAGGGGAATGATTATTCTTCCAATCAAGTCATGTATATTTCATTTTATTCTATAGACTAGCACTCAACTATGATCCCACTTGATGGTAAGTGGAGATGTAGTCTTTGGAAGTAAAGCGCACCAGTTTAGCAGTCATTTTAATGAAAAATACCATAGAGACGTAATCGTAGTTGTAATTAATCTTGAAAGTTGATAATGGCGCATCATTTAATGTGCCCGGTACCACGAATGAAACGACGATGTATGTCAGCGTGATAAACTGATAAGATATGAAACTGAATAGGACTTTTGACAATACAGGCTTGGTTTAGGTTCGTTACGTTTTTACTATTAAACTATACAATATTTTAACTATATAGTGTACCTACATAGCTGAATTTTTGTATCAACTTTGGTTTGCGTGCGGTACCCCAGTAGTAAAGTTTACTTGTAAAACTAAGTCGATTTTTATTATAAAATTTGTCAAGAGATGAGTGTCACTAAACCTGTGGCCAATACAGGAAAAGTATCGAACACTAAAAGAAAACACGAGAGAAATGGGAATCCTTGATTCGTTGCCAGGATAAAGTAAGGAATGCAGTGACATGTTTTTAACACGATACTGGATATTATTATATAATAAAACTATTAGTTTTTAATAACGTGTTGGAATATCTTGTCGTAAAATGTCAGGGTCCTTGGACGACATAGAAGAGAATAATAAAAAATGTAAAACATTACAGAATTTGATATTTTTATTTAATTCGAAAACATTTTGGTGAAAATTCACGTATCGGTAAATGTCATGAAAAACAAAATAGTACCCATAATAGTTCCAAATTCCAACCATAATGTTATATCCGTGTCCCGGTGGGTGCTGTTAGAATACGAAGCTGTTTATTAAAGTAGATACCACAGTCATATTATAGCAGTACGGAGATAATGAAAAAGATTTACATTGTTCTAAATAAAAATGCATAACTGAATTCTAAAGCAACATTACTACTTATAAACAAAAATCACTCGTACGTTATATTTATTGACACAAGAATAAATACAAAAAAATATACTGTTGCATTTTTAACTATTCTTTGGAGATAAAAACGGTCGCCGATAATATTTATTACAAAACATAAAATAAGTCAAGGCCGTTTTTGTAAAGCGATTGAAAGCCGATGTTTTTATTAATATCAACAATTTAAATATATAAAAATACAGATGAAGCATTATTCAATAATTATCTGCGTTTTTGAATTTAATATTATTATGCTCTTTTGAGAAGCTCTCTTTAGGAATTCACTTTTTACTGTGTAAGGAACTTTTCACTATACAGAAGCAAGCTTACTTAAAAAAAAAGTATGATTACTTAAGAAAGAAGTATGATGAATATTCATATTTGCGAATGAGATGTAGGTACAAATTAAAATTCGTTACATCGCTTGTAACGAATTTTCATTATACAGATATAACTATTATACAGAAAAAAAAGACACGTTGAATGACATTGCAGAGCTTCAATATTAATTTTGTCTTCTTGTGTTGCTATCGACTTGTGCACATATTGATCAGACCATTGTGAAGCTTCAACAACATTAACTAGTTAAAGTCTATGACTAAATTAATCCCGTCGATCACTAAGCGAGTGGATCAGTGAATCCTATCTACCACAAGCAATCGCCCTAATATTATCAATTTGCGAGATTCTTTGTTCTTCGGCAGACGGTATAAAATAGTCATTACATTACGCTTGTTTAATCTTTTCAGTGAGAGGAGAGGTTAACGCAGCTATAATAATAATGAAACCTTTCTTAGATACTATATATCCTCTATTGATGTAAATGCTGCGAGCCACGCTTTGACTTAAACAGCTTTTCTTATACGGCTTAATTAATTATGAAGTTAAAAAACTCATTTATGCTCTTACTAGGAATATACTTAGTCTGGCCATAAATACTGTTACTATTCAAAAAAAGAAAATATTACGTTTGAATTTGGAATCTG